>RDPX01000181.1:1600390-1635229 GCA_003991215.1 Morbakka virulenta | reverse complement strand
TTATTATTATTATTATTATTGAGTGGTGGAGCAATACGAGCCCATGGGGGACTCAGGGGTAGAAACCCCAGCAAACCCATCCGACTACTAGCCCGATAAGGGTAAACTGGGTGCATGCATCACACCCAAGTGTGTGCGATATTGATGTACATAAAAAAACAGCACATGACCTTGCAGTTGGGGCCTGTTTAGGTTTCCCAGTTCAGGTGACCCATTATGGTTAAAACGGTCTCCGTAGCGAGGCTTATTATTATTATTATTATTATTATTATTATTTGATAATATTTCAACAGGTGCATTATATCATTAATAAGGTAAAGTCTTGCTCCTTGAAATAGAATCATTTGGTTTTTTATTCTTTCATATTGCCTGCTACCAGTGAAATACCATCCTTAAAATGTAAGTGTGATTTACTTTTTTTGGACCACGACATACAAGGTCTACATACAACCACGAATTGATAATGTCATTATGCTTTCTGCACTAATATGAAACGGATGTGAAGGAAGTATCCACTGTTTTCCAACTGTACAACTAGTTTGCCTTCACAAAGAAAGTTCCTGGAACTACTTTTTATTTATCATTATTAGCTAGTTTAATAGTGCTTTTTAAGAACTGATCTTCTATCTCGTGCTTCCAAAGCACCTCGTGAACAACTATGCAAAAGGGTTAAATCACAATTAATAGTTTTTCTACTTTTTTCGTGGTTCTTCGATCATCATTTTGAAATTTTGTGTTAGATTAATGGTTTTTGTATTGCTAGATGTATATGTAACACTTTTGTATTTCGTAACTGCCTATTTTTAGCTTTTCCTTTTCGATTAAAGAAGTGACACAAGGATTTTAATTTTTTTAGTGGACCTGGAGATGGCTTCTTTAGCTCAGCATTCCAGGCAACATTGCATGGAAGCGCGCTGTACAAGGCAAAACTACCTAAAGGTTTGTTTCCTCTCTCATATAATTATAAACTGTACTGCACAAATAAATACATATCAAGTGTGCAAATATCCAAAGGTAAGGTATAGAATTCAAGAGACATTCGATCCCTTCTGACAGGGGAACAGGCGCTGTAAATGGTTGTAAAATTTAATAGACTAACGTAAAATTGGGTATATGAAAGCAAAATTTTACCTACATATTAGCTTGTATTTCAATTTCTTAGCTTTCTTCTTTCAAGTTATTTTTTATGAGGGAATCTACATTCGTGATAGTGTACTATGAGCCGCCTGCTCTTTGTACGGTACCTGGGACTTATTTTTTATTAGTTTTTTAGACCTCGGGTAACCTCGTGTGAATAGCTTGTATTTACCAAGCTTGTATTTATGGTAAAGGCAAACCCATCAATGACCGTACAGGGTTTTTATATACAACGAAAACTGTTTATGGCAATATTACGTTATTCCATAGTAAAAACTCAGGCTGGAAAGATAATGCGTGTACTCATTTAGTCACAAGCTTTAAAAATTTTGTTGAGCACTTTGTTACAATGGGAGACCATTACTGTTATGTGGGTAGTGTGGTATACGTCAAAGTTCTTAGAATATGATTAAAACTGTTGCTTCTCATAAGTGATTAAGGCTTTTCTATTCTCCCACCCTTATTAGAAAAGGAGTTACAGTTTTACTGGTTACCGAAAGTCGTTTTCTATTTTTTAAGGACCTAGTTCTTTTGGCATCCCGTTTAACTGGTCAGAGTAGTCAATGTAGCTACTTTAGTTAACTTTAACTTTTGTTCAGCATGCGAAAAAATTGGCCGAAATATATGCAAGGAAGTCACACAATTGGGACAATCGCGAAACCTTAGTGAACTGAGATAATGCAAATTTTGGAGCACGACTACAGTACCTTTCACTTTTATTCCTAAGCATTTAAATGTACAAGTAAATATGTCTTTCTAAATGAGAGAAAAAACCCAACTTTTGAGCATTTGTGCCCCTTTGTGATGAAAGTAATAAGAGTTTGGTTGAATGGTGTAGTTTGCCCGGTTAAAAAGTAAATTTAAGATGATGATCTTTGGTTGGTTATAAAATTTATAAAGAAAGTTTACATAAAATGCAAGCAATCACTGGAAGAATGTGCTACTCTAAAGATCTATGGAGAGTTACCATTTATCCAACAATGGGTAAAAAAGAGATCAATCTGTAAAATACTATGGAAGACCAGAATGTGATACAAGGGTGGAATAGCACTACTGTTGCTATAAAATGCTACTGCTACCAAAATATCGCGAAAGTGTACATTTCTTAAGATGAATTTTGGGGTATCAAAGATTAGAGATTTAGGAATAGTTATACTTGAACGTAATTCTAAGAACAGGTCTCGGCTTAGATGTATCAAGACCAATATAAAAGTCATGTGAACCTGTATTTTTGTGGTAGTATAAGTTTGTACAGTACTGCAATTTCAAATGCTTTCTGGACATTAGGAGTGTTTAAACTTCCCAATTATAACATACTGACTTTGCTTTTAACTTGTAGAGGTGGCATATGGCTCCGTTATTACTATAAAAAATGGAAGACCAGGTGGAACCCTTCTTCATTCTCATCATCATTTGTATCCAAAAGAGCATCCTCCGGAGCAACAACAGGTGGGGTGCACCATCAGATTATCTTTGCATCCATCGATAGATGTATCTATCTATCTATCTATCTATCTATCTATCTATCTATCTATCTATCTATCTATCTATCTATCTATCTATCTATCTATCTATCTATCTATCTATCTATCTATCTATCTATCTATCTATCTATCTATCTATCTATCTATCTTTTTTTTCTTTCTTTCTTTCTTTCTTTCTTTCTTTCTTTCTTTCTTTCTATCTATCTATTTATTTATTCATCTATCTATCTATCTATCTATCTATCTATCTATCTATCTTTCTATCTATCTATCTATCTATCTATCTATCTATTTATCTATCTATNTAAAATTTATAAAGAAAGTTTACATAAAATGCAAGCAATCACTGGAAGAATGTGCTACTCTAAAGATCTATGGAGAGTTACCATTTATCCAACAATGGGTAAAAAAGAGATCAATCTGTAAAATACTATGGAAGACCAGAATGTGATACAAGGGTGGAATAGCACTACTGTTGCTATAAAATGCTACTGCTACCAAAATATCGCGAAAGTGTACATTTCTTAAGATGAATTTTGGGGTATCAAAGATTAGAGATTTAGGAATAGTTATACTTGAACGTAATTCTAAGAACAGGTCTCGGCTTAGATGTATCAAGACCAATATAAAAGTCATGTGAACCTGTATTTTTGTGGTAGTATAAGTTTGTACAGTACTGCAATTTCAAATGCTTTCTGGACATTAGGAGTGTTTAAACTTCCCAATTATAACATACTGACTTTGCTTTTAACTTGTAGAGGTGGCATATGGCTCAGTTATTACTATAAAAAATGGAAGACCAGGTGGAACCCTTCTTCATTCTCATCATCATTTGTATCCAAAAGAGCATCCTCCGGAGCAACAACAGGTGGGGTGCACCATCAGATTATCTTTGCATCCATCGATAGATGTATCTATCTATCTATCTATCTATCTATCTATCTATCTATCTATCTATCTATCTATCTATCTATCTATCTATCTATCTATCTATCTATCTATCTATCTATCTATCTATCTATCTATCTATCTATCTATCAATCTGTCTATTAATCGATCATTTTTTTCTATGTATGTGTCAATACATAATCGGTGTGTTTGAACATGTATATGTCTTTGTATCTGCGTTTAAATAAACCCCATCCATTTCGACAGCGAAAATATCTTACAAATGGGGCGAGGGCACTTAACTTCATTCTTCATGGCCATTTGATTTTGCTTTGAACGTAGAAGTCTGCAAGAGGCTATCAGAATAGAAGAAATATCATCAACTGATTTACTTCCTTTTGTATTTGTAATATTAAATAAAATCACAGCAAATGGAGTACTAGTTGGTAAAGATCATAACGAACGAACATCAGTTGTTAAAAACAAGAACTGGTGGTATATAATGAGTTAAATATTGATATAGATAGATAGATCACATTGGTAATATGGACCAACCTTGTACTCAACCTTGGATTTGTACTCTTTAAAGCATCTTTACAGAAGAATTATTCTTACTATAGTGACTGACGTTTTTCAACAGTAAAACAATACCCACAGTATTAAAAGTAGTAGTTTAGAAACAAGGATAAGAACTGAGCCACTTGATATCTTTCCATCCTTGTAAAACAAATGGACATAACAGGACACTTCGATATGCTTGGTCGTCATCAAGTGTATAAGAAACAATGTAACTGAATAACGTGAAACTGCCATTTTCTTGATAAGACCTAACAGTTCGAATCACTGTTCTGTTCTTTGGCTTTAGAAGAATTTAAAGGTACTCAATAAGATCGTTTTACTGTTTAAAAGGCTCTCTAAAAGCTGGCATACCCCACAAGGCCTTTCCTTTGGCAAAAGAGATATTTGTCTATTGTAGAATATTGATATTTTAACCCTTGGAACCGCAAAAACATACTTGTGAAACTATAATGATGGTATTAGCTCTCGCATAGGCAAGGTGTAGTACCCGACGTTTGTTAGCCTTGTGCAAATGAAGCCCGTTGGCACTAGATTACATCCACCTAACAGAAGGAAAGCTCTGATGTAATACCAACACCAACACGCATTGAACTAGTCTGCTGAGTTATTACTCAACCCCACAACACGTAGCCACGTAACAAGAATTTGGCATTCGGTTCCCAGAAGCCAAATAACAGAGCGCGCCAAGAATCGTCCGAGCTCCAATGTACACTTTTATACCTGCAATGTGAGAAAACATGAAAATCAAGAAAGGGTCCACTAATTAGGGCACGAGCTGAACGAGACTAGATGCAAACAGAAGACTATTGTACTGTCAGAGAAGACAAGAAGGAAAGGCAAGAAGGAAAGACGAAAAGCAGGAGCAGCTGGACAGCGGACATACATTTTATCCCAAAGGAGACAACGAGTCGGTCAGAGATTAAGGTTTCCAGCTAAATATAAACATTGAGGATCGAGTCATGAATTTGAAGGAAAAGGCGGCAAAGTTGGATCGCGTACATTAAATATCAACAACAGTACCAACTGCAGGTTGTGTTGGTGGATGCACCAACATCTAGCCACGATGGTTGTGAGATAAACGATTTTTATGAGGGAGTAGCTGAAATCATTGACGAGAACAAAAGTCACGACAGGATCTTTGTGACTGACATCAATGCAGAAGCTGGGCAATACCATCAAAGTAATGAAGAAGCATTTGAACACTTTGGCTTTGAATATAGAAGTAGGAGAGCAACAAGACTTTTATTTTCAACATTAAAGAACTCTATAAGGCGGAACTCTTACAAAGAGCAGAAAAAACAAGAATTGGACATAAAAGAGATAATATGGGTCACAAAAAAATGAAACTAATTACACCGTAAGTGACACACGCTCTCGTAGATCTTTTTGTCGTTAAAAGGGACAACCTCTGAGGCGACCATAGGGAAACCGTAAGGCTAATCAGCATACCAGGACGAAGAACACCGGGAAGATCAGTACAGCTAAAGCCAACCCTGAGGCTCCGATTGGGAACAAAGATGAATTCTAAATAAAGCTGCTGAATCACTTTGGAATTTCATGAAATAGAAGATGATTTATATTAAATGGCAGAGAATATACAGAAGCTTTACAGGAGTGTGGATCAGAGACAGCAGGAAAATATCAGAAGAGCAATAAAGTGAAGTTACCACTGAATAAGAGAAGATTCTTCATAAACGAAGGTCGGTATGTGAGAGAGAACAACGAATACGGTAAATTGTGCATTAGAAAAATGATCATATAGTTTATCCGGGGACATAACACTTAGAGAAGTGAGAAGGAAGAGACCTCAAAAGCGCGACTAACATCAAAGAGGGATGTTAATTTCTGCTCAAATAAAAAACAGAAGTTGGGCGAAAAGATTGAAATCTTGAAGGAAGTGGCGCAAGGTGCCAGATTGGCCTGAGTTTTGTTTACAACAGCAATAAAAAAAGTATTAAAGGCTGAATACCAACACAGGTGTCAACATTAATGGAAAACGACTAGATAACCTGATGTTTGGAGATGACACCTAACTGTTTTCTGAAAGTGAAGAGCACTGAAAAACCCGCTAGATCATCTGAAGAACGACTGGGGAAAAAAATGGAATGAAAATAAAGAGGAAGAAAGCGAAGATGTGCGGAGAAACAACCCAGAAGAACTATGGAGATAGACGATAAGATTTGGAAGAGGGGAACGAATGCAAGCACTTGGGAAGATTAAAATATCAGAAAATGAGACGATCAAGGAAACCGACAAGAGACTCATAGAGACACAGGAAATATTTTGAGAGTACAGCAACTTTATGAAGGATACGAAAATACCTTTTTGTCCGAAAAGTAAGGTTATGGGTACAGTCATACCACCAGCTGCAACGTATGGGCAACAGACATATAGACTAATGAAAGATGAAGAAAAAATGTCTGGCAATGCCCCTACGAATCATAGAAATATCATTGCTAAGTATCACCAGAAGAGACAATATCATAAATGAAGCCTTAAAAAGTCAGGCAAAAGTGAAGGAAATTATTAAGGGCATGAAAAATAAGAGAGGACAGTGGGGAAGACATGTCACCAGGATGAGAAGCATCACGTAGGCTAAAATAATAACAGAATGACCATCAAAAGAGGGAAAAGAGGAAGTGGAAGATCAGGGAGAAAGTGAAGAGGTAAGATCGAGAACATGGGTGGTAGCAAACGGATAAAAGTGGCGCCAAATCATCAAATGTTGAAAAATCTTTGTAGGCCAGTTGTAGAAGAGATGACATTCTCAGCATTTTCATACTGCTTTGCTAGATTTTATCTCCTATAAAAAAGAAGCAAGAAGGAAGAGCCAGGTATCATCAGCAAAAGCAGAAAACTTCTTTGCCATGAAGGTATCTCCAGATTTTAAATGCCAGTATATAAATGCTTTTGCATAATACTGCCTTTTCATTTCAGTTTTTTAATTGACCAGTTATTTCTTTTGATTTTGATTGAAAGGTGACTGGATATTCACACAAAGATCCTAATAATGATTGGCTAATAAAAAAACCCTTCGAACATTATGGTAAGTAACTTTTTTGCTTTGTTAGTTTAGAAGGTGGAATACATCTCTTTCTCAGAACATTATTAGTTGGGTTTTCATGGCTTTATTTTTCTAATTCCCGCTGAAAATGACCAGTTAAAAGAATATTTTCCACCAATATTTCTAACAATACTACTACTGTAACCACTACTACCAAGTACTACGTCTGCTAATACTGTTGCTGCTGCTACTGCTACTATTACGCCGAGCACTGCTGGGGGCCACTTCTGGAAGTACTGGTTTACTTACTACTCATCATTGGACTGTGTCCATTTGAATTTTATCTGACTTAATAATTTTTTTTCACTTTTTTTAGACCCACAAAAACCACTAGAGTATGTAAAAAATGGAGATATAGTCCGACTTGAACATGTCATGTAAGTGGTATAGACATTTTGATGCTCCAGAATGTAATGTTTCTTATGATGTTGCACAACATTTACTGTCTCTTTGTTCTTGTTGACTTATTATAACAAAGAAATATTACATATTTGGATAGAATTGTTTGAAATCTAGTATTTAAAGTATTAAAAACATGCCAATTTTTTTTACTTCGTTTCTAGCAGTTAAATACCAGACAGAAAATCATCTTTTAAAAAAGTGTCATAAATTTTTTCACTTGTTAAGCATTTTTTTATGTCCATTAGAATAATATTGAGCATGAAATCTTTACAAGTAAGTAATATTCTGACGGAACATTTATTATTTTGTCGGAAATCTTAGCCAGTGGGTGAGACGCACAGCAAAGTGACGTTTAGAATAGTGGTAATGTTATTATTTAAAACAAAGGTTTTTTGCAGGGGTGCTTGCAGTAAGAAGGAAAAATGGTATCATATCTACCACCTTGTTGTCAAAACCAAGAAAAGGTTGTTTGTGTTTACTGTGAGGTAGAACTAATGATGTTGAAACCAATGCTTTGAAGAATACTTGAAACCAGTGCTTTGAAGAATACATGTTATCAAAACTAACGAGATAATACTTCTTGGCAGTCCCAATGTAAATCAATTGTACTGAAACAAGTTCGCCAGTTTTACACAAATTCCAATGTAACCTAAAGCCTCGGATTTAAATTTAATAATGCACCAGCCATAGCGTCTTTTGCAGTTCAGTTGAGTTATTTAATTGAGTTTTCTCTCAATTTGGTACAGTATTGGCATGTTGTATTATGCACTTATTTGAAAATAAATTTTTTGATTTAAAAGAAATGGTCTCTTATAAAGCTTAATTCACTGGCCTTAAGGGGTAATATGTCTGCTTCAATCCCACTCCCAAGGCTTAAGAATATTACATGCCCATGTTATAAATAATGAGATGGGCTTTTCCTTTCTTTCCTGGTATTTGCGGACGTAATAGTAAAGTTATGTGTTTTTCAATAGAAATAAAAAGTTCAGTGATAACAGGAGTTTTTGATTCACTGTTGAGTTATTTTTGTGTTGTGTTTCCATTCTTTTGTAGTCTTTTTTTTAAAATGCTGTCCCTGGCTACTTTTGTGCTCAGAGTGTTTGCTTCATACATTTTAAATGCATAGAAATGAATATATTTCTGTACAGATTCAAAAGCGATTTAAAAGCCGTTACATTTCGAAATTTGATATGTAGGCGAGTCTGTTCCAGACAGTTTTTGCTTCCGGACAATGTTTCAAATTTGTTTATATCTTTCAGATAAGGAGTTTATTAACATTGTCTACTATTGATAGACATTGAATTAACGTACTGTATTAATATTTTAACTTTGAACTATTTTGTGTTATTTAACTAACTTACAACTCGGAATCTGGTTACAGGATATTACGAAATTTTAGACTCGGAACAACAATCGCACTCATCTAAGGTATCTTTTAGCACTGTCTACATTAGGTAGAAAATAAGTAAACTAAATACGAATGCATTTTCTGACCGAATCGTCTTGATTTAGTCATTAGAATCTTAAATAAAGTGTTTCCAAAGGTATGGCCAACAAGATATCTTATTTAGGCAGCTTTACATCTACATCCAGGATGCATTTTTCCATAGAATAGTGACGTATTATTTTATAAAAATATAATTCAGAATCTGGTTACAGAAGATCACAAAATTTTAGGCTTAAGACAATCTCACTCTATTAAGAATTGCTTTTTCGCCGAGCTTATTTCTTTTGAGGTAACCGCTTACGTATGCTCCACTAGACTAGTTAAAGAAGAATTGGTACTATTTCGTCATTGAGATCATTCACTTGTGTCTTGTTATTAAAACAGTGCATTTATTCCTATTTGTCAAACACCTTGGTATGTAAAGCCACAATAATAATTACAAGATGTCTTCTTTTCAATTCTTTAGGACAAAGAGAAATCTTCATTCTCATAATGAAAAGGCGCCGTTAACTCCCAATTTGCTTCAAGTGGCTGGGTATGGTCAGGTACGGCAATTGAGCTATTAGACCATGTGAAATGCCTATTTGGAAGCTGGTAGTGTCTAGGGGAGAAACAAAATGCGCACTGTAATTTATTGGCCCCTTTGAGGCGATTCTGGCCTCTTAGCTATCTCATCACCAGGTTGAATTTTATTGCGCCTCGCAAAATCATGTTGTGTTTGGCCTTTGTTCTTATGGGTACTGTTTTTTAAAATTTTTGCGTTGACACCACATACTACTGTAAAGTTTTTCTTGCAAATGTATCGTGTCAAGGGTAGGCTGCGGTCGTAACTGTCAAATGTCACACTCTTTATTTTACTCTGATATTGTATCCCATTGTGATTACAGACGACAACGGATGTCTTGTATTATTAACAAGTTATGTTTGTTATTTTGTGAATGGGTTTTTTTCTGACGCCCCGAGGTTGCGGCTTCCCAGCCCCTTTAAAATGGGCCAGGTGAGGTTGCCAGTTATAACCAGGGCAAATTTTTAGTAGGTATTTGTTTTTATAGATTTAATTCAAAATTTAGCTTCTGTAACAATAATCATATCTTATGTACCCATTTCAAAGGTAGTGGGAATCATTTTTTTTCTTTAGTACTTGACTAGTTACTGGTTCCAAGTAAATGACTCAACTTAAACCTTACCTGCTTTATGCATTCAAGGCAAGACAAAGGTATGAAATAATACTTATGTCAACCGTAAAGGAAGACAAAGCAGATTTTTTGTGGACAATAGTTCCTAAAATAGTAACCTCATTTACGTTGGCCCTATTCCCCAAATCATACTTGTAATTTCCACAGGAGGTTGGGGACTTTCTACATGATTTAAAAAAATATTGTCTTTGGGTTATTTATTATGAATTGTACACAGCCTGGTTATTAAATTAATCTCTTTTCCGTTAAAACAGATAGCGCTAAATCAGTAGCTGGGTTGCATTTTACGATGGGAGATTATTTGTTGAAAGGGTTTTAAATAGCAGTACCAATAAGTGCCAACAAAGAAAAACATTGAACACTGAGAGTTAAAGTATATTTCCTGAAAAATATCGCCCATTTAGTACGTTATTGATATGAAGTAGAAATGTGTTGTCAAGTGAAATGGAGAAAGATCTGAGATTTAACTGTCGTTCTAAGATTTTCCAGAAAAGCCTCCAAACTTTTCTTCAGTGTTTTCCCAGATATCACCGACTTCAAACACTTTCTGGTGCTAAGTTTACCGGGTCTTTTGGTCTTTTGCTGCATTCTTGTGCTTTAAGATATGGTTCTCTTTCGACTTGGTCCTATTTATATATGTATATGTATATGTATATGTATATATGATATTTATGCATTAGAAGAAGTTTTATCTCACAATTCTTGTGAGAGGAGAAACATTTATTCACTGTAACATAAAGCATAATAATTTTTTATTTTTCATTTTTACTATTTAGGATGGTGAAGGTGATGCCAACGATTTCTGGCGAATAGAGGTCGTTAAACATTTAGGAGAAGAGGGAAAAATACAGACAATAAAAACAAAATTTAAGCTCATACACGTAAATACAGGCTGTGCACTAATGGAAACAGAAAAGACTTTACCAAAGTGGTATGACACACGAGATTTCACAAATCTGCCCAGGCTAATTACTATTGAATGATGTTTTAAAAAATTATACCGCTGTTGTTGCGATTATGGCCATGATTTAGAGATGTAGTAACCTTTTAGAGAAGAGATTGTTGAGGTTATTTATACGTACAAATTTAAATTTTTCTGTAGTTTGACGGTCAGTATAGAGTGTGGCTTTTCTATCCTAGATGGTGCACTAAAATTTCAACTTTTAGTTTCAGGGCACTGAACAACCTACATCAGCTGCTCCACAAAATATTGGATTAGTTTGTACAAGAGCATTGATTATTCCCATCATGATCTTGAATTAAAGCATAATGATGCTGGAAAAAGAGTGCAGCATCGTACCTTCATTAGCATAGAAGAATCCAACTAATTCTACAATTGGTGTTGTAGCAAAGGTAGCCATAAGCACCATGATCAGCATTAAAGACGTACAACCAAGGATTGTTATCTCGACAGTCAATCGAAATTTACTCATCACTATGGTCACCCGGTACTGCCTAATTAACGTTTCTGAGGAGGAGTAATTTTGTCGTCTTGATTGATCAACCTTCATTTCTTGTTGTTTTTTCTGCCCCAAAGCATAATATGTTAATGAAATTTGGGGATAAAAGCCCACCTGTAGGTAGGAAAATTTCTTCAAATATAGTTTTTACTGCTCACCAAAAAAGATTAAAGAATTTCTTAACCTTAGATGTAAGAGGTTTATCATGTCATGAGTCGTCAGCTTTTTCCGAGCTACGTTTCGAGAGATACTTCTCCCATCGTCAGGCTCTGACGATGGGAGAAGTATCTCTCGAAACGTAGCTCGGAAAAAGCTGACAACTCATGACACGATAAAGCTCTTACATCTATGGCTTCCTCTGAGTCCATAAAGTTCAGAATTTTCAAAATTTCTTAACCTTTTTCTTTAAAAACGCTTGATTTGCTCAACTGGAAAATTCTAATGGAACCATGGGGCGGATTAGTTTTGTTCTTGGCAATAAAAAGNTGCAGCATCGTACCTTCATTAGCATAGAAGAATCCAACTAATTCTACAATTGGTGTTGTAGCAAAGGTAGCCATAAGCACCATGATCAGCATTAAAGACGTACAACCAAGGATTGTTATCTCGACAGTCAATCGAAATTTACTCATCACTATGGTCACCCGGTACTGCCTAATTAACGTTTCTGAGGAGGAGTAATTTTGTCGTCTTGATTGATCAACCTTCATTTCTTGTTGTTTTTTCTGCCCCAAAGCATAATATGTTAATGAAATTTGGGGATAAAAGCCCACCTGTAGGTAGGAAAATTTCTTCAAATATAGTTTTTACTGCTCACCAAAAAAGATTAAAGAATTTCTTAACCTTAGATGTAAGAGGTTTATCATGTCATGAGTCGTCAGCTTTTTCCGAGCTACGTTTCGAGAGATACTTCTCCCATCGTCAGGCTCTGACGATGGGAGAAGTATCTCTCGAAACGTAGCTCGGAAAAAGCTGACAACTCATGACACGATAAAGCTCTTACATCTATGGCTTCCTCTGAGTCCATAAAGTTCAGAATTTTCAAAATTTCTTAACCTTTTTCTTTAAAAACGCTTGATTTGCTCAACTGGAAAATTCTAATGGAACCATGGGGCGGATTAGTTTTGTTCTTGGCAATAAAAAGTTCCGATAAACATTGTTATGATCTCCAAAGCCTACAACGTCTTTGGAGGTTTTGCTTCAGATCATGGAGTTGTTTCAATAAGAATTCACTTAAGCAGACTAAAAATGACCATAAAGATGGTCAGGTCTGAGAAGAACAGAAGTGTATGATAAATTTATTATCACTGTAGTGAAGAGGTTTGGCACCCTTGAGCAAAATACCTTGGATAATGGCAGACAGTATAAAGAATGTGGATCTTTTTGAAAGCTTACAAAGAGCAATTAAAGAGTCTTATGGTTGTTATAGATTAGAGTGTGTAAGTCTTACTCGATAGTATGATGATTAACACAAAACATTTTTTTAATGGAAGCAAACAAATAAAGCGAAAATCTCTTTATTCTGTGACTGAATATCGCACTTAAAAGTGAAATTTAACTTAAATTTGCAATACGTGGATGCCTCCCCCCTTCCCTGAATTTATGATTATATGGTCATCAGTGTGTTGTAGTTATTAATTTGTCATTATTTTGTTTCTTTCCATTAACAGGGGCTGGGAACAAAGAGAAATAGGATGTAATCCTATCACCCATCACCCGTTCACATTGTGGGGTGTCGAGGGAAATGTGAATGAGAGAGGTAAATGCCTTTATGTGCTAATTGTGTCTGGCTTTTGTAAATAACATGTTGGATGACACGTTGTTTACAAAAGCCAAAATAACAGTGCTAATGTTTTTTAGTGTAGCGAAAAAGGAAGATGTCAGTGGCTGTTTTTTTTGTTCTTTTAGGAAAATACTGCAGCAATTTAGCCTCTTGATTTTTTTTAGTGTGTTTAAGGGTTCTTTTGAAATTATGGGCAAAATTAGGATCCAAGTACCAGGTTTAGAATATACGATCATGAATTATTTGTACACAGAAAAAATGAAAAATGAAGGGAAAGCACAGGTATATTTTCAGCTAAAAAGAATTTCTTACGGATTTGGTTTTTTTGTTCTGTAGATTTTTCTTAGATATTTAATCCAGATCATAAACACTGGCCAATTTTTTAGTTTTGTATGTATATGAAAGGGGACTCAGTTTCACGCCCAAACCCTATCTATTTCTGCCTATGGACTTGTGATAAAAACAAAGTGTGATCAAAGGTGGGCAACTGGAGACTCTTTTTCTGGCAACTCTACAGCCTCGTGTTGTTGTTTCTATGTTACGGACATCGGATAGAACTTTTTTTAAGATACAGGATAAAATGACTCAATTTAATTTTTGAAAATATGACATCCAAGTATTAATGTTTTTATCACACTCACTATACTTATTTTTATTATTCGTAGTAGGTGCAGTATTATGATTTTTATTATTATTATTATTTGTAGTAGTAGTAGTAGTAGTAGTAGTAGTAGTAGTAGTAGGGGTCTTAGAAGAAGTAGTAATAGTAATAGTAATAGTAATAGTAATAGTAATAGTAATAGTAATAGTAATAGTAATAGTCATAGTCATAGTCATAGTCATAGTCATAGTAATAATAATAGTAATAGTAATAGTAATAGTAATAGTAATAGTAATAGTAATAGTAATAGGAATAGTAATAATAATAGTAATAGTAATAGTAATAGTAATAGTAATAGTAATAGTAATAGTAATAGTAATAGTAATAGTAATAGTAATAGTAATAGTAATAGTAATAGTAATCGTAATGGTAATGGTAATGGTAATGGTAATAGTAATAGTCATAGTCATAGTCATAGTCATAGTAATAATAATAGTCATAGTAATAGTCATAGTCACAGTCATAGTCATAGTCATAGTCATAGTCATAGTCACAGTCACAGTCATAGTCAGTCATAGTAATAGTCATAGTAATAGTCATAGTAATAGTCATAGTAATAGTCATAGTCATAGTCATAGTCATAGTCATAGTCATAGAAATAGTCATAGTCATAGTTATAGTGGAAATAAGAGCAGATGGTAGTGTGAGTGATCATATTGATTTCAAAGTAGTATTTTCGTCAGTGAATTTAGCATTTTAATTTTGAGTCGTATTACAGTTTGATTGTTATTGTTAACTAAAATTGTTCATTTTTGTTAAGTTTCGTTTTAAAGGATGTGTTTTTTTGTATATTCTCCTGTTAATAATTTCTCAAGTAGTTGCCTGCTCCCAAGTTGATGGCATGGACTATTATTGTTTTGGTTAAACCTGAAGTAAAATGGATTTTTATAAATGATCTTGAATGAATTTGGAAAAAAAGTCAACACAGGACATGCTTTCATTGAACTTTCCCCCAAAATTTCAAGGAAATACATTAAACAATTTGTTGGACGTATTGGTCCCATATCCAATGATTGTTTAAACGTTGAGTACCCTTTTGACCCATAACAGCAAGGATAAAATACACCTTTCATCTCTCTTTTAGTCCCTGAGACAAGCATTGAACTGATGGCCCCATCTTTCATTGAAAGTGTTTATGAATCACATATTGTTATGGCTCAGGTAAGTTTACAGGATTTTTACTTCTTTAATTGGGTAGTACACCATAAGAATGCCGTGAATGCCAAAAGTATTAGTGTATGCAGTATGCATAATCTTGCATACTGCATACACTGTTGCATTCAATAAGCGTTGTCAATGGTGGTTTGGTACGAAAATTTTTAAAGTTAAAGCAAGAGCAATTTATTCATAGTGAGGATTTACGTGGTTTCTGTCATAAGGGCTTTACATTCGCTAATGCGATGATAAATGTGTTTTTAATCAGGAATTAGCTTTTCGTCTTTCACTTTTCCCCTTCTACTGATAAGATCATTTTCTCAGTTCTTTGGCTGAGACGGTGTCCTGCGGAGAGGCTTCACTGTAGCAATGAAGAATTTGTTAGGTGTATGCCCTTCTGGCGCTAACCAATCGCCATTTAGTTTCAAATATTTTGCTGTCTTTGGAGATTGATCTCAAAACCTATTGGTTGGAGTGGAACTTAACTAACCACTAAACCATTGTTTCAAAATAACAGCGTTAGTTGATTTCCTTTATCCAGCGATAGGGGAAAAAAGACAAAATAATCTTCTTTAACTGATATGAGGGTAGGGTTGTCAAGGAAAAAATGGGATTAAGTGGACCCTACAGATCTCAGGAAATATATGATGCTGATGCTAAAATTGTAAATTAATTAGAATTTATTGAAATTTCTTCCCAGTTTTCAAAGATATTCCCGTCCTGTAAAAGTTTGAATAATTAAGAAAACAGCAATATACTTAAAAACCCAAAATATCTAAAAATCAGATTATGATGTTACCTGATAAGCAGTTTTCAAAGCTGACGGACTCGGATCAAACACAGGTTTTATTTGAAAGACAGTGCTTTGTCATTGATGGCACCCAGCATGTTGTCTTTAAGCTACAATAAGGTAACTAAATGCATCTACCAAAATTAATAGGATGTTGTTTACTGCAATTGCCTGGTCATCCCAAACCAACTAGTCATCAAAGATGGTGTAAATAGCAAAGATGATTGAGTTGAGTTTTTGATGCTCATGTGATAACCATATTCAGAGGGTAACCGACATTCATTAAGAAGACCTCAAAGCTTAGTTTTGCAAAAATCTGTATTCTTAAATTAGTTGTAGTACATTATGTTTACATTGGCCAACAAGGGTTATCTAGTTCATTCCATTTGTGAATTCGCTTTGACTTTGTAGTTCAGTCGTCTAGGGTATAAGATGAAATCATGTTCCGAGAATGAGACTGTAAACGATCAGTGTATCATTCCAGCAAACTTGCGTTACCGTTTGAATTTTCCTAAAGGTAATCTCTATTTGTATCCATTTAAACATAACAAAACACATTCAAGTTTGTCTCCTATTTGCATATAATTTAGCTTTGTTTTAGTCAGCTTTGTCGTAAGTATCCAAGCAAAAAATGCACACTGTAAGCGCCATCTAAATAATACTAAGAACGGTAGTGGGGAAAATGATCAGTTTAATCGATTGTTTCATAATAATTTTAGTTTTATTGGCGTTTTGTAGTAAGTTGACTCTGCTCTATGTTTTTAAGACCAACAGTGGATTTAAACCTAAGGAAGGAGAATTTGCATCACAACCATGGCACTGGCCAGTCAATTATAAGGTACGAATATCGAACTTTTTTTGTTGTCATTGCCTGTGGCCTAAAAGCTTTCATTAGTAACATTTTTCTGGCAGATATTTTTGAGTGTTATGTACAAATCTTACTAGCTTTGCTGTCTTTAGTTTTGCAGCGAAAAAATGAGGAAAAAACTAAGTATTTGAATGGTATAGGGAAAAAATATATCAGAGCTTGTTTTTGACTACATTTTAGCGGCAGGGGATGGGGATTTTCAGCAGATGAATAAATGTTATATATGACATTATTCGTTTGTCTTTTTCAGGGGCAAGTCTTCTCAGGTGGTGATGATAGGATATATCTCTTAGGAAATCCGGTAAGAAACTGTATTTTGTAAAAGATACCATTTATAGTCCTGAGTAATACTCTTTACCCCCTGGAGTGTTTGGACTTTGTGCATACATGTTAACTATAAATGTTATTGACTCCCGTACTCTTTAAATGTGATGCATAGCTTTTCAACCTCCTCATTGAGTTTGTTAAATGTACATGTAGCAACGGACTTTCGTCACTCAGTTTCTTCTTCTATCGATGCGCATTACACTATTTTGCACAAAAGTTTTTTTGTAGACGGTTCTCTCTTGTAAAAATAGCATTCATGAGAGGTTTGTGGGGAAAAAGGTTGCCCAAAAAGATGCATTTTAGTATTAATAAAAAAATTCAGAAAGTGATATCACAGTCGCATATAAAACCACGTTAATATTAGTTGACTTTTCTTGTAGTACTATTTTGCTGACTGCTAGGAACCCGAAGAGCGAGATAAGAAAATGGAAGTTAAGAGAAAATAATGTTGAGACAGAGAAAAGTAAAAGGGAATTGGCAACTTTCTGTGACTGGGTATGGAAATCGGTAAAAGAATTCAAGGAATTTTTTTAAATGTACAAAACAGATCCGTTGACAACAGAATCTTTATGATCTCAGTGCTCATTGGGTGACGTTTCTCGAACTTAAGCAACAGGAAAGTTATTTTGGGGTACAACAATCACTCAAAGACAGTCAGAGCTTGGGTAAGCTTCATTTTTCAAGCAGAACACAAAATTTCAGTTGATTGAAACTAGTTGTCTATTTTGTTACTTGTTATTATTTATCATTTAATAGTATTTTAATATTTCAATGATATTTTAGAGCACAATTTCCACTTTTTAGCTTGATCAATATATTTAAATCTGTAGAATATTATTTTTTGAATGGAAGTACTGTGACTGTAGGATGTTGTTAGTGGACGCATTGTAAACTTAACTAATGTTGAATTTTCAGACAGGTGGTTGGATTTTTGGAAACGCCTCTTTGGACTAAACGATGAACCTTATAAATACAATGAAGGGCATGAAGAAGAATCAAACCAGCAGCTTGGCTCTATAGAAAAGTGCTAGGCTATTTATAAGTGTAACAAAACCAATCGCTTATTGCACGGTGTCATCGAAAATTTTAAACATATTCGTAAGAGTTGAGCAGAACCCTTGGAAGACACAAGGCTGATTCGTATCGCAACGGTGACTGGTACTTGCTTAAAGTCGAGTTAAAGATTAAAATACAAGATGTTACTTTGTTTTAAAAAGCAAGGTTTGGATGCGCAACGCAGAAATGAGGCTGTATGAACCAGTGACGACGAAAAGAATGAACGTAAGGTATCAAAAGCTGGGTATAATTACGAAAAAGCGCAATAAATCGATTGTTGAATTCTCCGCCTTTAAGAATTAAGTACTTTGGTACGAGGATAACAGATCATCAGTGTTGATATGCTTTTACCATGCTAACAAGCAGGAACTCACCCCATTGCAGCTTGTTAGAGCTTACACGATGTCTGCTTAGTTTTTGTAAGTAGTGCCGTGCAGAGGAGCATGAAGTGGATGTCGGATACTAAGAAAGAAGAGGTGATTAGACTTCTAAGAAATGGAGGGATAGTTTTTTGGTGGGTATGTTGAGTTTGGACAATTAGTGTTTGGTTTGGGTAGCATACTCAATATCGTTGCACAGAAACCTCAGGCAGTAGAGTCTTTCACTGATGTCAGTGATGGATGTATGAATGTAAGCTGAGATTCATGTAGTTGACAGTGCGGGAGACCAAGAAAAACAGGGAAGGAAATCATTCGTAATGGCCTACATGAATGGAATCTCACTTTGAAAACTATACTTTAAAAGGATTTCTGGAGAAGAACTGATCCAGCAACTCGTAGATAATAGCTAAAGATTTTAAACGAAGACCGATTATTATTATGATGAATATAATGCTGATGATAATCACGCTCATTAATCATCAGGGTTTTTTTACTTTGTATTTATTTTGCAACATATCCATGAGTTATAGCTGTAGTGTTACAGACACTACAGAAGGGATATTTCGGTGATCATTTTGTTGTTAGGCTATTTCTTTCATTTTGATTTTTGTTTACTGGAAAGAAACATCGTCTTCAGTTTTGTGATGGAGCAGGTGTAAAATATTATTTGTATTGGCGTTTAATAGGAGGACCATTTCTTAGAAATAAATAGACTGTCATTACCTGGGTTTATTGCTACTATTTTACCAGCTTTCTGAGAGTCTAATTTTGTACATATTTTCATTTTAGATAATCTGGTGGGGAATTCTTGTTATCTTTGGAATGTTCTTGGTTGTATATTTATACCATGCAGTTAGAGAAAAGCGAAACCTTGATAATGGTGACCCGTATAAAGGTATTTGTTTTTCACAAAAATTATGAAATCTTTGTGTTGCCATTTGAAATGTATTGCAACCGCTCGTTTAACTTATAGTAAGCAGCATAAATTAAAAAAAAGAATTTAAGCTTCGTTGTCTTTCCTTTTCTCCCTTTGAATTCACCAAGCATAGTTGGGAGTGTATATCTATCAACGCATAAAATATATTGAAGAGGAAGCTACAGTTGTTTGACGTAATAATGTAAGCATTAGCAAAATCAATCCCTATTAAGTTGTGGTGCCGTATTTGTTTACAAAAAAATATATATACTATAAAACTGTATTTACCTACTTTTACAATGAATGAAATGTAGGAGGCGTGGCTTAATGGTTAGTGCAACTATACAGTAACCAAGAGTTCCGGGTCCGATTCCCCGAGGTGTCGAGGAGAATTTGGAACCTTGCAAAGAAAAAAAAGCCATTGGTTGGCATCAAGAAGGGCATCAGGAAGGGCATCCGGCCAAGAAATTCCACACTGCCAAATAAAAGTCCCTCTGAAGGGCACCGTCTGAGCCCCAATTGTTGGGGAAAAATGACGTTAAAGCTAAAAAAAACCCCAAAAAACCCAGTGAATGACATTTATTGCATGGACTTGTGTACCTGCGCGTCGCTCCTATTAAGTTGTGGTGCCGTATTTGTTTACAAAAATATATATACTATAAAACTGTATTTTCCTACTTTTACAGTGAATGACATAAATTGCATGGACTTGTGTACCTATGCGTCGCCCCTATTAAGTTGTGGTGCCGTATTTGTTTACAAAAATATATATACTATAAAACTGTATTTACCTACTTTTACAGTGAATGACATATATTGCATGGACTCTTGTACCTGAGCGTCGCCCAGTTAAAGTGATTTCTGATATACATGTTTTGAAGATTATTATATGTATCGTTACAAATATGTTACAGTCATTGGTAAAAGTTTTGGGTCAGTTTTCTATGTGAAGTATTTGTCGATGTGTGTTAATTTAGGCAACTCCCAATTCCCTGCTCCGACCACCTTCTTTGATATTTCAATTTTCCTTTTACAACAAGTTAAAACAGTTGTATCTTCCTAATTAAGGCAAAGGATTGTCGCCGTCTAAGCGATCTCAAACGTTATAGAAAACTGCACCTCACAGAAGATGTAAAAGAAGACTATGTTTATCGTTTAATATTGCATTTGGTGATTTTTGAAATTATTTTCAATTTTTGAAATTACTTTTTAAACAATTTACTAGGATGATTTTTGTTTTATTTTTCTTATAGCGCGGCGGAAACACATGCTGAATTGCTGCTGTTGGCTACTGCTTGGTTGGGCTTTTCACTATTTCCCATTTTATCTCATGGGGAGAGTACTGTACTTTCATCACTATTTTCCAGCTTACCTTTTTAGTGCAATGTTTTCGGGTAAGTATTGATATGCAAAACTTTTTGATTTACCCAAATCATAGTCATTTCTACTGACGACAATGATTTTTTTAAACCTACACCCACTGTACGTGCAAATTTATTCAAAGTTTTATGCAGTGTTTAAAGAATATGGATTTCAAACGACTTTTGATTTCTAAACATCACCAAAACTTTTTCTACCTTAAAAAAGAAAAGTACTTGTTGCTCCGATTTCCCTCCATTGCTCACCTGTTTTCTGGAAGGTTGGAATCATTCAATGTTTTGCAGTGGCAGAAACATATACTGGTGCTACTAACTGGTGTAGTGATGTTGTTTTGTGTGTTGATAAGGTCTGATGGGGTCTTTATGTCTGTTGAGTGATAAGGGTCATTCGATCTAAATTGCATAAACGGAACACTGTTAAGACATGCATTGCTAACGATAGTTTGATTTGCCTATGACAAGTCTGTATGGCTTTGATTTGATAGTTACGGGCCTCGACAAGGATGGCATTGTTCATGTACTCCTCTAATGTTGTTCCTCGTAGAAATAATTCGATGTTTAGAAACATTTTCATCTTTAGAATTTTTTGTTCTGTATGTGAATTCACAGGAGTACATTTTTAGTCGCACTGCTGTACAGAGTTTTGCTGAAGTTTCTACAGTTTAGTAAACATGTGCACTTACTGTACGAAAGATGGTACTGTAATTTGTTAACTCAATTCCTGAAAACATATATAATTGTATTTGAAAAAGGAACTTCTTTATGTAGACATGACTTCCACCACATTTAAAGGATTCTGTTCTCATGAAACGATGCTTCAGTGTACAGACAGGTTACACCCATGGTTGCTGGCCACCGAAATACTTCCAGTTGGTGACCCCGTAATGAACTACTCATAAACCGTTTCGAAATTATTTTATTCGAAATAACATCTCTGCTGCCCTCTCCGCCTCCCCAACGAAAGTGACATTACAAGAGTATGGCATAAATTATTGATTATAATTGACTTTCTGATTACTGTTAATAGTTTGCCCTACTTTTCTTTTATCTGTAGGTGTATTTCTGGACCACATGTTCATTAGTTGTGCACTTCTTTTCAAACGTGAAGAGATTAGGAAAAGAGTTTATTATTCCAGTGTTGTTGCTATTGTTTTAATCGCTTTTGTAAGGTAAGTCACCTTTCGATAAATTATTTGTTGATTTGACGATCACATCATTCACATCTTTGCCACTGTTGGTATATGAAATCTGTTGTGTCAATTCAGACGCGTGTCATGTACAATATTTAATTCTGGGTACATGTTGATATTTATTGCCTGACATGACATTTGATACTTTTGTTATTATTGTTGCAAAACAGTGGTTTGTTATTGTACTTCGCTCATCCACTTGATTCCAAAAGTTACATCCGGGCTGGTTACAGCTTGACAAACTGTCTAAAAATTTCAATAAATCTACTGATATCTCTTATTTTCCCTGGTATCTGTTTTTTCCCCCACAATACAATTGCAACGTGACGGGGACCTTGTGTGACAGGAATATGCCAAATAAAATTAAACGGACGGTCCATAGAACGGTGGTACGACCAGGAATGATGTATGCTATGGAAACGGTTCCATTAACGAAGAAGCAAGAGAAGAGAATGGAAGTGAGTGAAATGAGGATGCTACGATTTTCAATTTGAAAGACCAGAATGAACAGAGTGAGAAATGGCACAGTACGAGAAACGCTGGGAGTGGCCAGGTTGGGAGATAAGATCAGGGAATCAAGGTTGAGGTGGTTCGGCCATGTGATGAGAAAAGATGAGAGTTATGTAGGAAGAAAAGTGATGGAAATGGCCCCACCCAGAAAGAGGAAGCGAGGAAGGCCAAAGAGTAGGTTCTCTGATCCGGTGAACGAAGACATGAGAGTGGCAGGTGCATCAACCGAGGATACCTCTGACAGACAGAGGTGGAGAGCATTGATCCGCTGTAGCGACCTCTAACGAAAGAAGCCGAAAGAAGAAGAAGAATACAATTGCAACGTGTTAGTGAACCATTTATAGATCATTACGTCTACCTTTGGTTGATCGGTTTTTCCATCTGTGTTCTATTAGACCTTAGGACCAGAATTCTAAAAATAGAAGTTTCGAATGGGTAACAGTGAAAGTAAAAAAGACAATAGTGCTAAAGATAATATGGCAACTTTTTTCAATTGACATTTTTTCATAACTTTAAAGATTTTTAAAGAAGTACAATGACGTCCAGATTTACAACAAAAACTGTAATAGCATGAATATTATACAGTTGTAGTTAATATTGATTGTTTTCTTTGTACTGAGTAAGGTACAGATAACAGCTTTGGAATATGTTTATCTAAATGGAACTGCAGGTAGATTTAATCTTAAGTGATAGGTTTTGGTCCAAAGTGACAAACGTCTCACCATACCCCACCGGGTCCTGTTCATTACTAATACAGATATCTAGAGAAGGATGGTGTTGGTCCATGATGTAGAAGTTGCACTTTATGGTACAGTTTTTCTCCACTATTTCAAACTCATCTTTAATTAATTTTTTTAATTTCAGCTTCGTTATGTTTCGTGGTTTGTCTTATGGCATGGCTGGACCACAGGGTAATGATCCAAATGCAACCTATGCTGCATACAAACTGCTGGAATCATGGGAAATTTGAAATAGACTGAGTTGTTTTAGGTCATAGAGATATCTTCTTTAATTCGGTTATTGTAGGATTACCATTGTTGGTACCAGTTGCTAATGGAATTTGCTATGACTTGGTTTTTAATGACTGATTTTACTATGTATACTATGTTTGGTTTCGGCCAACCTAACATTAAAACTGGAAGAATTTTTACGCAACATGCAGACCTGACCTCCTAGCAGCCTGGCGTCACCAGCGAAGAAATGCTGTGTAAGGTACTTAATTTTTTAATAGCAAGGGCAGTTTGGGAAGTGGAAAACTATTGCGTCGAAAGGAAAGTACTGTGTATACTGCATTGCTGTACCATACAGAAAGCTAACTATATTTATCGCAGTAAACTATGAATTAAAATGTCTATCGTGGTAACTGTATATGTAAGGAAGATTAACTTGTTGTCCACCGAAATTGTATAAGGCATTTTGTATTTTATAAGGCGTTTAATATGCCGAAGCGATATTGTAGAAATTAAGTAGTTGGTGAGATTGAAATATATTAGACAACTTACTGAATGTCTCAAGACTTGTAGTTTTTATCGGTACGGATATTTTAATTACGTATTTGAGTGATAATCGTATCAGTATCATTGCGCTTTTGTGAAGTGAAGTGCTTTTTGAAGGCGAATGGTTTTTATGCCCGGACTAAATTAAGATCTGGTAAAAAATGGTTTCTGATGATCTGTTTATTCTGTAAATTTTGAAATTTTGAACTGAGCCCTGAAATAGAGAGACTGTGTCTGTAAAATCATTTGCTCTGGGCGTGATCATGTTAACTATTGATTGCTGTAACAGACATACCGAAGAACTGAAGTGTATCATTTCTCTTATTACACTCATACCTTAGTCTTTTTTAACAGCTTCACGTTCACAATGTTTACATTAACCTTCAGGCTGCACCTACTGATCTTTGGCTTTTTGTGCTACCGCTTTCTCACGCAGAGTTTAAGCCATGCAGTCGTACAGGTAATTCCTACTGATTTCTGATGTTGACCAACTGTATCTATTGTTCACAAAAACGTGTTTGCAATTAATTGCCATTTCAGTGGATATTGTAGGCCTATCTATATTCGCCATCTTCATTTTCTTAGAACATGATGACCCAAAGAGTTCTATGGAAAAAATCATTGATGTGACACTTGCGGCTACTTTAGACCATCTTTGTGATCATGACACGAATTGCTTTTTATTTCTTGAATATTATACAAGGCGCAGTCGAAAGGCTTCATTTATTTTTTTAATGCGAAACAAACCAGGTCAAAGATAAAAACCATTTTGTGTCGTAGCTGAGTTAACAAATCTGCAGCTAAAAACTTTGGAAAAGGAAAAGTATGAACTTACTTACTACACAGCAGCAATCGTATTTATCAGACAGAAACTCTTATCTATTCTTATTTCCGCCTCATCAACACTTGTACTATTCAGGAAAACCAAATAAATTGTCATATTTGCAAACACAACAGGACCCAGATGGTCTCAAAACCATCACTTGCCAAACCGTTATCTTGGATTTTTCAGCTGCCTTTTCACTTCTTCAGCAAACAATCATTTAGTATCACTAAGTAGTACGTACAACAGTACGATAGAGAATGTAAATGAGGAACCCAGCAACTAAACCACCGACCCCAAGGCTGCCTCAATGTCAATGGTGCTCAAGTTGTAACAAAAACAGACGGCATGCAGAATCAAATGACGATGACTTTGTGATATTGCTTCCACACTCAATTTTATCATCAAATCCACCGTGCCATCTGAATCATTTTTCCTGTCTTCATCGACCAGCAATATCTGCTGGTAACACAGACAAAAGAAAAAGTGAAGAGAAAGTGGATCATTTTTATCAATGCAAGGAAGCGGTACAAACAAATGACCAAGATAATCAACGAACAGGAGGTTCAGAACCAGTAAAGATCTGCATGCGTTTCTACTTTAGATAAAATGCTGTTTAATTTTGTTGGACCTCGGCACTCTTAACAACGCTAAAGAGGAGAGACTCTTGGCGCATATCAAATGCATGGAACTCAAGGGCATCCAGCCATAAGCATACTGCCAACAGATTTCTCTATGCGTCAGGGTGACCGCTAATCTACTACTCGCTTCATATCTGGTGTAAAATTTCAAGCATTGCTTTGTGATTTTATATGTAAGTGCGATTGCACAAACAATGATTCTAAAACATTGTGTACTGAAACCATGACCATGTCCCAGGTAATACCTAAACTGTTTAACTTGTCTAATCGCAAGAAAATCCTTTGTAAACCGACGACAATAACATTGGAACAGATGACCGAAAGGTTGCTGGTCCTTGAATTAATTGCTTAAGTAACAGGGCATTTCAAACCAGAGTATTCTTCATCAAACATATGACCGATTAAGGCCGAATACCAGCGCAATAAGTAAAAAACTGATAACAAAAGTAAAGACCATGCATATACCCTTTAATTCAAGAAAAAGCCTACATCGGAGAAATGCCAAATTGCATACCAACTACATCCCGTTCGTATTCTCAGTAACCACAAACAACTTATTGTGACCAGGCAGCAGCGTACCCCATGGACAATGGAAAGCTGATAAATGAGAACTTACTAGGATCAGGAGATATAACGACGATTTAATACTTTGGTGAAATGAGAGCGCTTTAGAATTTTGGTACTCCAAGCCTTACATCAAATTTTGTGTGGACAGGGTTGTCGTGTTTACCTTAGAAAAATTTGAGTTTTCGAAGAACACTGAGGAAGTTACAGGATTTCATATCTGCAAACTGATATAAACCTGGTCTTAAGTTGTTGAACTCACTTTGGAACTTTCCAACGTATAAATGTATTATTGGTACCAGATTATGGTTTTGTTTTATTAATCAAGCATGATACACTTTTGTCCTTGCGTCAAAAATGCTTTCCTTCCAGAAACTTTTAAAACACGAAGGGAAATTTGACTGGAATGATATATTGGAGTAATTGTTCCAATAATCAAAAACCAGAATCCTGAGGAGCATAAGAAGAGTAATGACATTCGACCTGCAAACAAGGATTACTTAATTGAGTAAGAATTGTTTCGGATTTACACTTTCGCAAGAACACTGGGATGTAGTTGGTATGCAATTTGGTTTGGTAGACTTCGTCGTCGTCTTGAACAAAAGCATTTTTAGTACTCTGGCATATATTGGAAAAGTAGTAGACTTTTCCACAATTATTGTATTTCTGTCCCTTAGCAGGTTTCATCCGCATCATTTGCATTGAACACTCGCTTGTCCATTAACTGATCCTTTATTTGGTGAAAAAATTGGAAAATTGCCTATCTAAGGTCCTGTTTTACTATTCTAGCTGAAACTCGTTACGCACCGATAGGCGTAGAGGCTCTCGCGTTCCTCTTTGCGTTGGAATCCTGCCCAATGTTTATCATGGGCTTTCCTTAACTAGTTTTAGACGTGAATCACAAACCACTTATCCTTATATTTAACTAAACTACAACCCCTCTCTGTCTTAAAATTCGAGAAAATAACTAAAATATTTCAGTTCTAAGTCATTGCAATACCTAAGACCATCTACAAAGGAGCCGATGTCAATTATGGAATAGCTCCAACAATTTCACCAACAAAAAATCAATAGAGCGTCATTGAAAATGCAATTTAAATGTCTGTTCACTTGCAAGTTGATAACAACTTATCACTTGTCCGATCCTATTTACCAAGAACTGAGACACACGATAAAAAATGGTTTTCCCTAACTGTAAAGGAGACCTGCACCCATATCTTAAGGAATTTACGAACATGCGACACTATTTATTTAGTATTAATAATATGATTTTCCTTAAGAGAGAAAGGTGATCTAATACCACTGACCTTCGTCTTCACATGCTTGACAAGTCCACAACGGACATCAGGGAGCTAACTCTGTGAAGTCTACGGCCCAAAGGTTATGCTTCTGACGGAGAATCGGATTTCAGATACGAAACCACAGGGACCAATATCGTTGATGTAATAAAGTCACTTTATCGAACCTGAAAGATGCGCCAAAAGAAGCATGTTTCCAGATTTACCTATTTAAACAAATCGTCACTTCATATGGTAGATCGTACTTATATTGCCTACTGAAAATCACTTTCCGGGATAGACTGAAGTCGCCTCAACCAAATCAAATGCAACAGCTGGAACAATCCGTTTGATATCTCGGAGATATTTTGGAAACGTCGACCTCCCCGAAGAGATCACGACACACGGCGAACTACCATTTCATTTCTGTGAACTAAGAAGATTTCTACAATAATGGAATTCTTCTTCTTCGTCGTCGTCGTATGTCGCATCAATCATATAGACCGGCTTTTCCTACTGTTCAGTACAACATAGAAACAGCGGTTTGAAATAAGGGTGCGGATGATCTCCCAAAATTTTGAATCTTGAGTGAAGTTGTATAGTTTGGCAATCATTATTCGGTGTTGGACGGTATCATAAGCAGCACTTAGATCAACAAAGGCGGCTCCTGTTATGAGCTTGTTCTAGAAACCGTCTTCTATATGTTGAGTGAGATTTAGCAGCTGGGCGCCACATGACTTTCCTGGTCGGAAGCTTGCTTGGTCAGGTGTCAACTGCTGTTNGAAAGCTGCATAGCTGGGTCTTTGTGGGGTTGGGCTTCAGATGATTCTCTTCGTAGTAGATTGACATTTCTGTTAGAGTCTGTTCAATGGTGCTCTCGACTTCAGAGAAAAGCTTCTTCTGTGTGGTGATACACAAATCGTCAGGGTATATGAACCTGCTACAGGAAGTGGTCATGGGTTGATCATTTGTGTGTATATTAAACAGTGTAGGTGCCAGTACACTTCCTTGAGGGAGCCCATTTCTAAGACTAAACCAGCGGCTTTTCCTACTGTTCAGTACAACATAGAAACAGCGGTTTGAAATAAGGGTGCGGGTGATCTCCCAAAATTTTGAATCTTGAGTGAAGTTGTATAGTTTGGCAATCATTATTCGGTGTTGGACGGTATCATAAGCAGCACTTAGATCAACAAAGGCGGCTCCTGTTATGAGCTTGTTCTAGAAACCGTCTTCTATATGTTGAGTGAGATTTAGCAGCTGGGCGCCACATGACTTTCCTGGTCGGAAGCTTGCTTGGTCAGGTGTCAACTGCTGTTCTACTAGTGAGCTGACTCGAGTCAAAAGCAGTCTGTCGAACAGCTTGTAGCTGATGCAGAGAAGAGAGATAGGTTGATAGCTCTTGGGTTCATCGGCGTTCTTTCCTGGCTTTAGTATTGCTACAACCTTAGCTCTCCTCCAGATTGATGGAATTTGTTGGAAGCTGAGGCAATCATTGAACATGAGCAGTAGCCAGTTAGAGGCAATTGGACCAAGATTTTTGAGGATTTCTGTGAGGATGTCATCAGTCCCTGCTGCTTTGTTAGGCTTTAACTGTTTGGAATCACGGAATATAAAACATCGAAAGTAACCTTTTAGTTATTCTTAACCAAATGGACGCGCAGAACCTGAAGTCAATGTCTAAATTGCATACTTACCACCATCAGGCTTGCTACATACGAACAACCTTTCAATAGTTACTTCACCTATCTAACCTAAACATAGAGGACTCCGCGATTAAAAATCAGAACGGAAATCACCCACTGAGATTAAAAAAGACAGGAATCTTTGACGAGACACTACCTCACAAACAATATCGGATGGTGGTTGATAGTAGCAACATTAAGGAATAAACAACTACTGTGTAAGGTAAAAACTGGAGGTCGAAGCGTAATATCCTACGATGAACCAATATCCAGTTAAGCAACAACATGAGCTACTCTAACTACTTAAGCTCTAACAGTCACCACTCAAACAACCTCAAAGATTACCGTCCACGACGCAAGGAATAGTAGTAGCACATTTGAAAGTCAACATTCAAGAGAAGAACTTCAAAATTTCCCTCCCATGTGTTAAACGGACTTTAATATCACCAGCGCAACTCGAAACACGAAGATCAACCCGCAGGAGAAAAATTGCTAGTCATTTCAAAGACTCTATTGTGACTTAATATGAGCATTTGTAATCTTCTCTTAACATCTGTTTTTGTTTTCATTCTTTGATGAAAAATACGTGTGTGGGGGAGGGGGCGGTGGCAGTAGAGCGACTTATATCACCATGGGTTTATAACGCATCTTATCCGCCATATTTGTTATGTACTCCTTACATTACCAATTAGGAATATAGACCATTTTAAGAAATTTTGTTAAAGACACATGAAACATTGCTAGTTCTTTATTTAAAACTATACAATGTAGAGATTATCATATATAGGTTAGAGTTCTCCTTGGCTTAATGTGGCGGTAGGATGACAAATTTGTATAACTGTATTTTCAATGTACTGTCTCAGTGAAATCTTAAAAACCGCAGCAGCAAACGGAACGTCTTGGTGTCTTTGGTTTACAGAGAAAACTAACATTTGCTCTATGTTTTTGACGTCCCATAGGAGACCTTCAGAGTTCAGCTGCAAGGTGCCTATTCATGCTACTTTCTTCTCACCTTTTCCGAGTATATCTATCTCATTTGAAATTTGACGGCTCTGCATTTTGGCACTTGAGGTATATCTCTTCTTACAAAGCCTTAGTGTTTCACTAAGCAATTTTTAGGTAGAGGTAACCATATTTGGTGCACACTTGCTCTTACCCTTACTGGAAGTACAATAGGTTCTTGTCAAATGACGCTAAACTAACAGTCAGTATTGGTTGAGAGGTTGTGATTCATGGAGGTGCAGGCTATACTAAACATGCTTGGTATTCACAGGTTGCCAAGAGAGGCTTTGGTCTATCTCCTTTTCTGATGAAATCAGTATTGAGAGATAAGAAGATCGGGGCCTTGGTCCCGATCATGAGATATCCTACATATACCATGTGAGGATGCGGTATGTGAGATTTCTCAGACGATCTAGCTGTCTTAACTGATAATTGTTTTACCGTACAATCCATAACACATTCATTAAAATTCAACTGTGCAAAATTTGGTTTAAGAATCAGCAACGAAAAAACCAAAAAACCCAAAACTTTAGCCAAGCCCTAGATTGTGTCAAAAATTTCACTTATCTTGGAAGCATCTAGTTTAATCATGGCCACACAGAAGCTAAAGTCAAAACTAGAATTACCAAAGCTACGTCTGTTTTTAAACGATCAAAACTCGCCTTGAAATCAAAATTCGTTTCGTGACGAATCGAACTCCGTCTTTTCTCGTCCATTGTTCTATCCACCACCCTCTACGCAGGCGAAACCTGGTTAGATAAAGAAAAAAAAGTGGTATACTGGATGTCTTCCAACTGAAATGTCTCCGAATAATTTTGAAAATTTTATTTATTTTTTTCATTCATTATTTACTTGGTGATAATCTTTATACAGGATATTTGTTCAGTTCTGTTTACATATTTACAAGATATACACAACAAAACTGTTCGACCAACGAGTGTATATCAAGAATTATCAGGTCAAGGAAATGCTAATAAAAAACAAATAAGGAAAAGTAAAACAAAAAAGTATGGAGTATGAAAAAATAGAGCTCAAGTAAAACTGCTAGGAATGGATTAAGCTTTTGCAATAGTATCAAACTGTCGCTTAGATAGCAGAGTTTGGACAGAATCAAGCGTCGAATTAATAAAGATTACATTTCAATAAATGCTTATAGCTACAAAATATACTTGAAGATATAAAGAGAATAAGAATTAGTAAATATTTAAACTATTTAATTTTCTAGCAAAAACTTTCAAATCACTCTCAGATCTAATAATCTTCGATAATTTGTTGTCAATAAATGGGCCTTATTAATAAAAATATTTTTTTGACGATTCAAGTTTAGTTTTTGGGAATCGTAACGTACAATATTATAATTCCCGTTCGCTTTTCATCTCGAATCGTATCAAACAGTTAGTAAAAATAAGCTTTTTTTCATCCATGCAATTCCCTACCAGCTTGCAAACTTTCCTGTTCAGTTTTTGCTCTAAAGAGGGCAAGTCTCCTTTAGGGTTCATAATTATTTCTGCTCGACGATCAAGTAAAGACTGTAAGTCTCGTCGGTAGAGATAATGAAAATAGTTGTTCAGTGAACAGTACATGAGTTTAAATAGAACTAATGCATCATAAATAAGAAATAAGTAGTGCAGCTAGCTTAGTCAGTTACGGACGGATTTGAGTGAAGACAAAATATGCAACTTAGTCATGTTAGACAAAGCGAAATCTAGTTACCTAAGCCTTGATGTTAAGCAGAAAAGATTACCATTTATCAAGCATATCGCACGACTTCTAACTGTTTGTTCTGGCAAAATGGCATTAAACTGGGTACCTCAACATGGAAAGAGAAGAAGAGGAGGGCCTTAGAAGACTTGGACATTTATTGTTGTATACGATCTTCGACTGGGAGTCACAAACTGATTTCAATCACAGAAATATGCGGAAGACTGAGACAAATGGAGAAGAACTGTGGTCTGTTGCTGCTATGTGGCTTGAGGATAAAGGAAGCCAGGCAGGTAGTCTTGGCTCAGAAAAAGAACCATCTTGAGTTGACCATGTTTAATTCGTGTCTGTTACACCAAAACAATTACACTACCCTTTTCTTCGGCGTTCGAGCCCGCTTGACGGTGTTTACTCCTTTTCGTCATCCGCAACAGAAGGAGAAGCGATTTGTAAGTCGAATTTGTTGACCTTGTAAATGTTTTATGACGTAATTTTATAAACTAATTACATGTGTTTTTTTGGTGTAGCTCTTTTAGCAATTTAAAAAAATTGACATTGCCAAGTCAAAGACTTCAGAACAGTACAATTTCACAAAGAAGCTTGATCCAGTGGCAAACAAGGCCTCCACTATTTAAACATCAATAGCATTTTTCTGGGTTAAAAGAGTAATTTAGATATTTACCCTTAACGTATTTTTAATATTAGTCACTCGTCACGTATAAATATATAAAAAAGAAGTGTTGAAAGAGCCCATGTCTTAATTTTATGATTTTTTTATTTACCGTGCTACACTGGGGGCTCGAACGCCCTTGGCCTTGATACTATTTTCGTCGCATCAGCATGATGCTAGCGGTTTGTCAACACAACTAAATTGTGGTAGGAAACTTGGCTGGATGTGAGTTTTGTTACTACTTTTGATGGAGTTTGTAAATGGGGTTTTGTACCCATTTTTACCGATACAGGTGGTCTGACTAGCTTTGGTGATTGAATTGACCTTGGTTTTCATGATTTTACTTCTTTCCTGGGGGTACATCTACCACTCACGTTGTTACATACATACCAACTTGTGATTTGATTTAATACACTACTCCATCTAGTTTGATAACATGGCACAGTTTTCTTGCCACTGTGACAAGAATTCTTGCAGTGGTAGTCCCACGTGCCTTGTTTAACTGTCAACGTTTCTTTTAATTTGTTAAACAAAGTGGATTTTGTATGTCACAAATAATTTCCTACTTCCCACATTTAACTCATTCCACAGAGTGATTACTTACATTTGACTCCATCATCATGTTATACTGAATTGCGTTTATTAGTTTTGAACTTACTTTCTGAAAAGATTTTGGAAGTTTGATTTCAGTCTGCCACCACATAACATTTTTTGAAGGTTCCAAATTTACTTATGTGTTTGTTATGTACACTAATATAGCACTTAAACTAAGTTTCCCTGTTAGGTGTGTGAAAATTGGTAATTTGTTACATGGTAAGCAAAGACTGGTAAGAATTCTTACTTAACACTTGCTATGGCACAAAAATCTGAATCTTCAATGAAAAAGAGTTCACTGACTTTTTTGCCCCAAGTGAAACCCAAAAGGAACTCCTAAAATTCTTTTATAACCACAAAATCCCAAAGTGGTATAAGATTGGGGATGTCCAGTCCTGTCATGGTGGAGACAGGGAATTGTTTTTAATCAATGAGATAATTTTATCCTCCTTCTACCCTGCAGTTATGGACATGGTCTTAGAGGTAAATATTGAAAGTATATTTGCTCATTTAGAATTTTTAAAAGTGAGGGTTTGAGGCCATGAGCCTATTTACATTTGAATAATTGACCCAAATAGCATACACCATGTCACAGTACCATAAAATCCCAGTTTCCCCCCTGATTTCTAGCTCCACCCAATAAGCCATTGAAATATGAGACCAAAATTTTGATAAACTTTTAAGCCCCCCCCCTCCCAGTTACAGGCTCATATATTTGTTTATTTGTGATTCTCCTTTCCTATGAAGTGCCATTTTGTAGTAAGTTCAAAAAGGGTTGACAAAAACTATATATATATATTTGTATATCTATATATCTATCCATACATCTATATACACACACATATATATATATATATATATATATATATATATATATATATATACACACCACTTAGCCCCCTGATCAGGGTACTTGAAGTGATGGCAGACAGGTCATGGATGATTTGCTGAGCAGCCAAATAATTTAGGAACTGGTTGGTTTTTCAGTGTGTTAGGCAGATGTTACTCAAAGAGTACAATGGGTAAGATGCTCAGTATGAGCACTAAATGCATTCAGTATGAGCACTGCCCCTATGGAAGGAAATTGCAACCCACTATAGGTATACCTTTGCAAGGATCATCATCATATATATCATATAGTAGTAAACTAAAAAATATCTGCAATTCTTTTGCATCTAAAAGTTTCACTTATTCAATTATCATCAGGTACATACAAGCACTTGTATGGAGCGGCGACCGCAAGTGAGAATTTAGCTACTTTAGGTATGCGGTTTCAATTTGGACCTCAGGGAATTAGACAACCCTGCCTTGCATAGTCACCGGTCGCCCTTTGGCAAGGCGTACCACCTGGTTTAGCCACCCCTCTTGGTGTTACGGAGCCTTCTTCCTGTCGGCCCGTCCTGCCTGAGTGGGGTCGGTGCATTCCTGGGCGAATGAACTTCCACGATGAGGTCACCGGCCAGAAATGGACACTCGCTGCCTTGCGAGTAGGTCTCTAGACCAAAGGCTAGGCCCACCGCCAATTACTGTGGTTGGCGTCTGGAAGGGAATCCGGCCACTTAAAAACTTGCCAAAATAAAACTATGCGGATCAAAAATCTACAATCCATACCGGATCGGTCGAGGCCCGGGTTACCAACGACCGCCATCACCACCGACCGGCAGGGTGGTGCTGGAAACTATGCGACTGCTGGACAACAAAGGAAGAGAAAAGGAGG
>RDPX01000181.1:1580019-1591370 GCA_003991215.1 Morbakka virulenta | reverse complement strand
AAGTTGATGTTGCACTTAATGAATGCTTGAGACTAGTGAGTGGTTGTATAAAATCGACTTCAACTGATGTTCTTCCTATTCTTTGTGGTATTGAGCCTGCCGACTTAAGAAGAGATAAAAATATATTGAATTTATATAATCGTGTGCTATCAGAGGAAAGGCACATTCTTGAAAAATTGGTTGAATATCCACTTACAAACAATAGGTTGAAGAGCAGAGTTCCACTTTCGAATCGCATGCACCTTTTAGCTTCCACCATAAACGATACAGCATCTGTCAAATCTTGGGCTGCTGATGTGTGGAAACAGCGATGGAGCAATACAGATAACCAGCTTTCCCAATTTATTCCTAAACCTACGGTGAAACCTCCAGGACATGACCTGAAGCGTGAACAATGGGTGCTCTTAAATCGATTACGATCTGGATATGGACGATATGCCGATTTCATGCATAGAATTGGTCTGAGGGACAATTCATTTTGTCGTTGTGATGAAATTCAATCCCATCAACACGTATTGATTTGCCAACTGATAGGTATTCGAGGTGATATCAAAACTGTTGATGAGGACTTCCGTTTGTGGCTCAATGACAATTTCTTAGATATTTAGCATTTTTGTTGTTGATCATATGGATATATATAAAGGAGGCCTTCATTTTATTTTTCAAAAGTTGTACTTGATATGACAGGTTAATACTAACACCATTGGAATTACTTTTTTATCTTTATCTCTGTTACAAATAAAATGTAGAATAAAATTTGAAATTTGGGTCCCATAAACATAAAAAATGAATTGTGAGTCTATCTTTAACTGTATACAACTCTTGTTCACAACAGTTTTCTGGGTTCATAATGAATTAGGTTTTTCATGTACAAGGTTTATTCCTTTTTTGAGAGTATATTAATTCCTTGTTTTTCCATGCAAAGGTTCATAGGTATGGCTGCTAATGAAGATGATGATGAAGAGCTAATAGTATGTTTATTTGTTCCAGTTTTATTAGCATAATTTAGTCATTTGATTTTTACTATTCTGTGTTTCAGCAAATTTTATTTTCAATTGCTGTTTAATTGCCAGCTAGGAAGCTCGACAGCCTTTGTTAAAAATAGTCATTTGATTATATGTATTTTTTGTTCATGCTTTGTAATGGCAGGTGATTGCTGTTGTGAATGCCGAACACTTTACTGTATCATGTCATCTGGCAAAATCTTGCTAATATATTTTATCAGTGCTACTTTCCCTGATAATTAGGTTCAATAGGTTCTGCACTTTTATGTGTAAAGTGTCATACTAATTGTTGGACATTCTATAAAGTTTGAGAAATGGGGGTGATAAAGACTTTTTTTGAACCATGCAATTCCTTGTTTCATAAAAGACCATCACAAACGCTTCACAAACCCTACTGGAAGAAGTGTCTATGATGAAGAAGGGGTTTGACAGAAGCATTGTGTTGTTGCTCAGTGTCAAATTGTACCATGAAACAGTTTCTTGGTATGTTAGATTATGTAACTTATAATAAGAACCTGTGAACTTGGTTTTGTAGGTTGGTCGATCAGGTCTACGGCTATCTGGTATTATATAGAAGTTTTTATTATATCAATGATTTCTAGTTTGGTATCATGCTTGACACAGGGGGCATGGCTGTTTTTCCCATATTTTAATGTTTACTTAAGGATGCCACAGAAGTAATTTTGATACCATTTCTTGTGAATGCCCTTCCCACACAGGTTTCCATTAGTTTTAGCTGTTTGTGCAATTTTTGTTGATACTGAGGGTACCACAACGTATATGGGTTGTGAGCATGCCCTTCCAAGAAACATAGGAAGCCACCAAAACATTGTGGTATGTCACTCATTAATCCTTTCAGCATTTTTACTTTGGCTGGTGCCTTTTACCAGTCTTTGATATTTTTTTTGCAGGAGGAGAAAGACAGAAAAGGCATTTTAATATGCTTTGAGCAAGGAATTGTTTTGTGTATTGGTGGTATGATAAGTCATAATTTTTTATGTCACTGATGGTTTTGTAAACAGTGCTAATATCAGAATCCCAAATGACATTAATATGTATTGTTGCTAGCACCATTAGCTAGAACCAGCATTAAGTATCTTCTTCAGTTAACAATTAAGTTTGCTGGCTCCAGAACTTGACTGTCCTTTCTTTAAACCCTATTAGACCATACCATTTTGAAATGAAATTTATATTATTTGGAACATTTGCACATTCTACAACCACATGATGAGGTATAACATGTATATTTGTCATTGATAATAGTTATGAAATCTTCTGGACCTGAAGAGACGTAAAACATGCCAAATACTTAACAATAAGATAACCTATTTTTAATACAGCTTAACCAGCTTTGCTGTATATTCATTTTATTGATGGGTTAATTTACTTCCTTTCTGCAGGAGCATCTTTGTGCCTGGAAATGGCATGTAAATGAAGGCACTTGGAAATGCCCAAACACATCATGTTTATGTAGTTTTTTTGTATTAAATGCATTTATTGAGCATCTGGAGTCATGTCGTTGTGACAATGGGAAATATAGTAACGCAGTTCTAAGCAGCAGTGGAATTCCTTGTTGTTTCTGCCATGGTATTTTGCCATTGCATAAGCTTCCGGATCATGTGAAAAGCAGCCATAATGAGGTAATGACTGTCAATTGTATCGAAATGTTTTTCGTTTACTTGGTTTTGTTGAGAGCCATATAGGGATTCAAAAAGAAATTTGGCCCATATTTGTGGCTGGTATTAAGGGATTATTCAAATTTTAAAGTTTCGGCTTACCATTAAGTATCAAATGTAATTTAGCTATAGAGTTTGACTATAGACCATAGAGTTTGACCGTAAAAGTACAAGACTGGGGGTTGTTTATTACTGTTGAATATTCCTGAAGATAAGTTTTGTTCCTTTGACATTTTAATAGCAAGAGAATTTTTGCAGAGATCTGTTTAGTTATTACAGCCTTTTAAAAACAAGAATATGGTAGACTGGTCTTTTTTTGTAGGTTTATCTTGCACTTGAGAATATTAATAATGGAAAAAGAACTCTTTGTCATTATTGCAACAAAGGCTTTCATGATGGAATTGCCTTTCTAAAGCATACCGCACTATGCAAGCATCAGAAGAGCTCGCAACCCTGTAAGAAAAATGAAGATGATGGAATATGTGGCCAGAACGTATGTTAAGAATGCTGTCATTTTTATTATACTAAAAGTTATATCTTTATTACAGTTTGTACCTTGTTGTAGCGTTTTGTCGATCTCATATTTGTTAATATCTCTAATAATGTCATCCTGGTGACGAACGATGGATATTACGAACAAGTGGATGGTCTGGGTATGGGAAGCCCTCCTGCTCCAATGCTTGCAAACGGTTAGATGAACAAATTTGATACCACGTTGATGAGAGATGCCATGCTGTTCAGTAGACACATGGACGACATTATTAGAGAAATTAATACCATGATTGACAATTTGACATTGATTCTTGGTATTTGTTATCTTTCCTATGGCATGCAATATGAAAGTGTTGTAACACGGGAACACTTTAGTTATGTGTGGCGAGTTAAGCTTTGCTGAGTGGTATTTGGAATAAAAGTCAAGTCATTTAAATCATTTCAACCAAGGAACAGGAACAAGATACCCACTAAGATAATTCTATCTTACTTTTGTGCACTTGTTTATCTTTGTGTGCTATTGATTATTTGTTTGAAAGCGAACCACCCGTCATCTTGAAATAGTCGTACACATATGGTATTGCATTTAGTAGAAAAGTTTTTAAAAGTAAAAGCACACATATAGTGATAAAATGTATCAACTGAAATAGTACTTTATGATTGCACCATAGTGAAATTGGGATATTTGAGCAATAGCCGTGCAATGATTTTTTCTTTCCTTTTTTGTTTTTTGTACATTCAGCACTTTTACCCGTTACTAGCTTTTTGCACATGAGAACCCTCACCCATTTTCCGAAGGGAGACATTAATTTGAAAATAATTTATCCAGGTGCATAAAACAGCAAAGGCAATCCCGTTTTTTTGATTTAGAAATTCAATTTTCATATAAAGAAATTTACATATAGATCCTTTGCCTAAATGCATTGTTGTTTAGCTTTTTAAAATAGGTGAATTAAAATAGTTTCTTCACTGAGTGGTTGTAGCTGTGTTGTTTTTTGGGGTGTTTTTTTTAGGAAGCATTGGATGCATAAACTAAATTGCACCACTGTTTATGACTCCATGCACTTTTCATATAAAAAGATACATGTAACAGTAGCTTTGTAGAGAGAATTTAACACTGGCGACGTAGGAATGTCACAATATGCTGAGAAACGTAGCTGCTGGATTTTCCCTTCCTTGCAGAGGTTTCTTGTTGACGCTCACAATGTCTTCTGTGAGAATGATTTTTCTTGGTGTTACTTATTCAATTGCTTTGGATAAACCTACGTAGACAGTTGCCATCCGTCTAAATTTTGATAAAAGCTGGAGAGGAAGGGGGCAGGGGTGGTTGTAGCCACTATTATATTGGAACAGTAAATATGTGTAAGTCAGCTTTTGTATTAATGTCATATCTTAAAAACTGTACCAATTCATCAGGTGTTTTTGAAACTGAAGTTTTATGTATACATTTTGTAGTGGCACAGTTTGGAAGCATTGGAAGGAGCAGTTAGTATCAAAATTTTGTATTACATTGTTATTTTATATATGATCCACGAAATTTTTTCATACGCTCATTTTTAAGCATGTTTCTAGTTACGAACGTAATGAATAATTTTGTCGTTTTTGCTAGACAGATAAAAGATCCTACAACTCCAGAAAGTGAAACCAAGTTTTTTGTCACGATTCCAGAAATGACGTCACCTATTATTACTACACCAATAAATACCATATCAGCACCCAAAAGACCCAACAAGGCTCAATTGACTGTAAGCATTGAGAATTTTAACTTTTGTGATCGACGTTATGGGTTTGACATTGTAATTTTTAGCTTGGTAAATTGTAGAATATTTTAGAATGCAAATTTACTACTTATTTTAGGTCAATGTTAAAACGTATGAGGTGATAGTGGCTGTAATACTTATATGAGAAGTTACCCTGATTGCTTTGATTTTGGATGTTGACTGTTCTGATTAATATAAGCCCGATTTGGGAACTCTGATTACATGATGCTGTGGTAGATAGTAATTTTAAAGAATACCCAGTATTGGTAAACGTAATTGACAATTTATTCATTATAATGGGGGATGGAGCCTCAGCATTGTTGTATTTGGAAAAGGTTTTAAGACACCTACAAAGCAATGTTTAGTAATGAAATTTTGGTAATAAACTGCTGTGAAGAATTTGCCCTGTGCGTGTCATTTGATGATCAATAATGCTTATAGATGAAAATGGAAGACTACTGGACGGTCTCCCTTACTAATAGCAAACTGCCTTAAGTGAAATAATATCGATGCTTAATGGATTACGTTGGGTATATACCATGATATACAAATGCGTCTTTAATAGTTCTGCTTTGGGTTACGAGGTTGATCTCCTGTGTCTCAACTGTCATCCAGCTGGTACTTAACAATGAGAATGGGGTTAACATAGAATTTACTACCAATAATAAAGTTTTATTACTTTGTATTCTGATTTTTTGCCTTTTGATAGAAATACTTGAAGAAATGGTATGGAAATGTCCGGTTTGGTGTATTTTGCTGCCCAAATGGCCAATGTGGGCAAACTTTCTTTATCAGTGGTGCATTTGCTGCTCACCTAAAGGCATGCACTAGTAAGGAGCCGTTTAATAAAAGAGTGGTGCAAGATGATCAGTTACCATGCCCATTGTGTGATGCTGATTTAAGCCTGGACAGCTATGGCAAACATTTCAATGAAAGTCACAAACAGGTAGAGCACATATACGGTTATTCTTTTTGTCATTTTGTGAATACAACTGATATAACCGTATTCGTAAAAATTGGTAATAAATATTGTAAGAATATGTCATACAACATTGTTATATTTTCAGTTACGGATATTTTGTGTTTAATAATAATGAAATGATTTCCAATGGCTTGTGGGTAAATAAACGCACAATGGAAAAAACACCCTTTTCATTTAATATTGTATGGTACTCGAATAAACAGCTGTCGTAAAGCAATACTGGATGACACTTCTATGTTCCTTGACTCATCAAAAACAAGTATCTGCCTTCCCAAATTTTGGGTGGACATTGCAGATTCATGGTAAGGAAAGCCATACGGCTTCATTGCTATAAGTTCAGCATCGAATTGCGTTTTTGCCTTTTGTGCATATTCTGAGAATAGTTTGAAGTTGCTGTACTCCGTTGCGTTGATATAAATTGATGATTTTTTCTCATTGTATGCCAGGTGTCAAAGGATTTAGAAGAATTGGCCATGAATAGGAAGGTAACATGCCCTAACTACATCTGCAAAGTGGTGTTTGAGTCTGGCCCTGAGTATCTTAGGCACAGTGTTTTTTGCAAGCCAGCACATCTTTGTTCGAAGTGTAAGCAAGTTTTCCCAACTTTGGCAGGGCTGGAAAGACACATCTGTACGGAAAAGGACGAGGTAACCAGTAACACATGTTTATTGTTATTGTTGGCAGCTGTAGTTAGTTTCGTATTACCTTTTAATATTTGTTTTGATGGTTTTTTAGCCACTATGAGGCTTTAAATTCGTTTTTAGATTGTATTGACGTTTCAATTTATGGTAGTTTTCCACATATTGTACCAGATTTTATGAAGTATTCCCTGTCAGAGAAACGAAAGTATGTATTTGAAGTGAAATAAGTCTGAATCAATTATGATATGTCTTCTGATAATAATATTATAGGTGCAAGTAAGACAGGGCCCCCAAGGCGTTATCCATTTTTGGCGCCAGTTTTTACTTAGATAGTAGATATGAGTTACATTTTTTACCATTTCAGATTATTGATTTGTTGTTAAATGTGTTCTTTGAATTGCTCAATCTCATCAGGTTTGCCTTATTTTCTGTCACAAGCTAGGCTAATGTTACAGGTTGATGTTGACGTGTTATGATCTGTTAACTTTAAGACACGTGGAGTGCTTAACAGATCCAACCAGATTGTGTTTGATCATTTTAGTCCTCGTCCTTTTGTATGAATTTGTTTCCCTGTGTGTTTTAAAAGAAAAAACATTTATGTTAGTAACATTTATGTTAGTAAAGTATTTTGGGAAGAAAGTCTTCAAAAATCGGGCAGTTTTAGTTCTAAAGAAGTAACTTACTATTGAATGTAAATAAAGAAAGGCGGATGCCTATGTGTAGACACAAGACCAGTACTTTGTAGTTGTACTTGTTGTTGTACCGTCATGCAAACAATCATATGATTTACTTTCCTCTTTGGTTTTGAACGAATAAGGGTAGAGAGCATTAGATTGCTGAATATTTTTCTGCTCTTTTTGCAAGGCTTTCTTGGTTGTGTACTCCCTGCAAACAATTTAGTATTGAAACTTTTAACTTGTTTCGGTTTGTAATATATTATAACATACATATGAAAAAAAGTAGGTTATAAAACATTTTTTCATACTTCAGTACACGTTCAATGAAGTGCAAATGGTAAGAGGTACTTTTGGTGAGCCCATTGGGAGAAGTTTGGTGTTTATTCGAGACTCGTCTTATAATTCAGGTAATACAGCAGGCAAAATGCTTATTGTTGGAGCAACAACAGCTGCCCCTGTCAGGACTTTAAAAGTTACTAACTTGTTAAAGTTTTATTTCACTTCTTTGTGCCTCTTTTACTAAATGTGTAGTGCCTTTTGTTTTTCAATTTTAGGGTATCGATAAAAAGGACAGCAAAGTTTACCCTGATAGTTCCAAAAGACGGTCCGCGAGGCATTTAGTTTGCCAAGAAAGTAAAGCAACAAAAAATAAAGCAATTGAAGCACTTGATTTTACTGCACTACAAATAACAAATACTACACCAAAAACAGGAAGATCCAAAAAGAATTGTTCTTCCACAAAGAAAAATAAGAAGAATGATATAAATGATGAAAAATGTGCTTCAGAAAGCTCTGTACTTTCTGCCGAAGATAGGGAGAGCACAGGAAATGATCACTCTCTTCAGGATTACATCTGTGACACTAACGGAACCGCAGGCTCGATGCTACCTGTTGGTAAGCCAAAAAATGAATGTGATGAAGATTCTACAAAGCATAACCTCAGACAACGGAAAAGCAGGTCTTTCAATGTAGGTGACCAAAACAACGATTTGAAAGTATTTGTACACCGGACTACTGCAGAGAAGCAATGCCTACCACGAGAAAGTAAAAGAAGATCTAAATCAACTGAGAAGAAAGAATCATACAAAGAACACGGTATTGTAAATCAGCAGAGGAGAAATATGTCTCCAGGAAATATCATGTCACAGAGTAGTCACTTGGAGGAAAGTACTATACGTGACCAAAATGATACAGAATTAAAAGTTCCGAAAGGTGTAAACCCGAACAAAGAGTTTGTTCGTAAAGCGGATAAGAAAAAAAATAAAACGAAAATACAGTTGATTGGCGAAGAAATTGGTGAAAAGTGGGAGCAAGATCAAGTAATATCAGAAGCTCAAAATTATCTTGACCCAGGTAAGGAGACCGTTAGGTGTAGGAGTCAACAGGGGAGGAAAAGAAAATCACATGTGGCGGATACAGTACCGAGTAAAAAAAAAAGTAATAATTCAAACAAAAATTCGAATCTTAGAAATATTGATTATCAAGAGGGAGAAAATTGTATAGAACAACAAGGAAAGTCAAAAAGGTTAAAGAAAAAAGGCGGAAATATAAAGGGCATATGTACAGAAAATGAAAGATTACGTGACATCAAGTCATGTGATAAAAATAAAAGGAACGATTGTGCTGCAGTTGTGGGTGGTAGAGGCCCTAAAAGGAAAAAAGATGTCGACTCAGGTAAAGTTGAAATGAATTATGAAACTTTAGAGGGCTCAACCGTACAGGCATTTTGTTCAGAAATAGCTGACCATACAAATATTGGTGTTGAGTTTTCTGCTCACGAAAAACGCAAAGGGAATCTTAAGGAACCCAAACGAAAAAGTGCAAAACGTTTACATAATAATGCTAAAGAAACAGACGGAACCAGTTTTAGTGATATGTCAAGTTTACCAGATAGTCAAACACATGGAGCGACACCTTCCAAACGATCGTCAGTAAAAAAGTCTTCGGATGCTCCAAACAGAGAGGGAAAACATTTTTCAAAGCCAAGACAGAAAAGGAAGGCCAAAACTATAGAGGAATTGGTAAGTGACAGCTCAAAAGAGTCATCTCAGAGCAGTTATGTTAAAAAAAGGGTTTCCAGGAGAAAAGAGGTGCAGTTGTCTTCTCCTTCAAGTTGTCCTTTGAGTGATAAGGAAGACGAGAAAATCGATTTAACAGCTGAAGGTTTGCAGACTGAGGAACAAAATATCCCGCAAACAAAGAGCAAAAGAGGTAGGAAAAAACCTACAAAACCAAAAATTCGATCGTTGGAAATGCAACTTGAATCAACTTTTGTGGAAAGTGACAACTTAAATGTGTCTCACGACATGGTTTTGAACGAGTCTGTTCAGGACACAGTTATAACCGAGGACGATTTGGATTCTAGTGCGTTTAGTTTGGAGACGTCAATTACAAAGACTGTACGAAAATGTGGTAGAAAAAAGAAAGGCAAGCGTGGTCCACAGCCTATAGTACAGGAAGAATTTTCAGTAGCACTTGAAGAGTTTGAAAAATCAAGTGATCTGCAGGTATTTGACTTTTTATCGTTAAATTTTGTTTGTATTTCATACATATATTACGTATTGATGATCGCCTGGTTATAGTTATCCGGTTAAAGGTATTTGCTTGATTCTAGTCATGGAAAGTCTAAACCATTGATTGAGAAAAAGCATAATTTTATTCCTTGGCTTTGATATAGCTTTATTGGTGTAACATTAGTTTAAGTAAGCAACAAAACGTGTACATACTTTACAATTGTTTGTGCTTGCGTAAAAGTTTCTGTCACATGACGATAAGTATACATGGTTGAGTAACCTTAGGTTCTCATTAAACTGGTGGCCTAATGGCTCCTGTTGCATAATTTTGTTTTTTAAATTTATTAATGGATATCTATAGGCATTAAATAATTGTTAATACAATGCTCGTATGCCCCTCCTTGCTTTATTTCCTCTCTTTCCCTTTCCCCTTTCCCCTTTTTAACTTCTTCTCTTCTCTTCTATTTCCATAACCGTTGCCTGCTTTTTCGTTTTCATCCTGTCACCTTTTCTTCTTTATCTTTCTCCTCTTGATCTTTCTGATTACCTTTATACTTTTCATAATTCTTCTTGTCCCCTTTCTCCTCCCCATCATTCTTTGCCTTCTCCTTATCTCCCTTTACCTGCTCCTCATCCCCCTTCACCTTCTCCTCCTCGAGCATCATCCTCACCTCCGGCTCTTCTTTCTTCCTCCTTTTCCTGGTTCCACTCCTGCTTCGTCTCCAGTTTCTGCTCCCACCCCTCCTGTCCCCGCCCCTGCTCCTTCTCCGACTTTCACTCCTCCTCCTCTCACTTCAGCTTTCACTCCTGCTTTCAGTCCTGCTACCACTACTGCTTTCGCTCCTGCTTTCACTCCTCCTCCTCTCACTCCTGCTCTCACACCTACTCTCGCTCCTCTTGCTATCACAAATCCTGCTTTCACTCCTACTCTTACTCCAACTCTCTCTCCTACTCTCGCTCTTACTCTCACTCGTACTCTCGCTCTTACTCTCACTCCTACTCTTACTCCAACTCTCACTCCTACTCGTACTCTTACTCTCCCTCTTATTTTCAGTCCTACTCTCCCTCCTACTCTTACTCAAACTCTCACGTCTACTCTATCTCCTACTCTCGCTCTTACTGTCCCTCCTCTTGCTCTCATAAATCCTGCTTTCACTCAACCTACTGTCACTCCTGCTTTCACTCCTCTCACTTCTGCTCTTACTCCTGCTCTCACTCCTGTTTTGACTCCTACTCTTGCTCGTTTTGCTCTCACAAATCCTGCTTTCACTTAACCTGCTCGCACTCCTGCTCGTGCTTTCACTCCCCATTCATTTCTTTCGTTTTCTTTTCTTTCCTATTTTGCACCATTGTTTTAATCACTGGCCATGGAATTGTATTTTATTAATTTTCTTTAAGATTGATCGTCTTTATTGCTCTTTTTCCCTCCTTCTTAAACGTCAAATATTACTTTCTTCTTCACTGATTTTATTAGATCTGTTTTATCATTTTTGTATCAAGTTTGATCAGCAAGTCATATATTTTTTATCACCATATGTAATAAATATCAATTCCCCAGTAAATTAATTTCAGTATTATTATTATTATTATTATTATTATTATTATT
>RDPX01000181.1:1568851-1579371 GCA_003991215.1 Morbakka virulenta | reverse complement strand
TCTACAATTCTTGTAGCTATGCCAGTCTACTTCAGTCTTTTGTCAATGCTTTTGGTGTTGTTCCCAGCACTTTTTTGTTCTACAGTTTTTTAAGTTCCCTTCCTAATTCTTGGTATTTCAATATTTTTTCTCTTTCTTTTTCATCAATCCTGGTATCGTACAGAACAGCAAAGTCTATAATCTGGCATTTGTTGTTTTTCTTGTCCACTATAATCATATCGGGTCTTCTTGCTTCAACAACATAGTCTGTTTGTATTGAAAAGTTCCATAAGACCTTAAATCCTTCGTTTTCGCATACAGCTTGAGGTTCATGTTCATTCCATTTTCCTTTCATTTCAAGACTGTACTACTTGCATACTTACCAATATATCTTTTTTCCCTCCCAATCATGCCTGCGTTTATATTCCTTTCGTGCCATTTTACTACATTCACTTAAGATGTGATTGATGCTTTCATCCGCTTTACCACACATCCTACATTTACTATGTTGTTGAGTCTGATCAATTTTTGCATTATTATTATTGTGAAGCATTTCTTTACGTATGAGTTTCAGTACAATTACCTACCGGGTCACCCCATGGTCCTATGGGACATGACATGAACATAAAAGGGGCAATTGACATATTACAAAGAGAATAAAATAATTATGACAAGGAAGTAAAAACATCATTGGCACAAAAACTAAAAGATTATTTTCATAGTACTGCAAACTATGAAAAGTATAACAAATTTGTAAAAAGGTTGTATGAAAAAAGCAAAATCAGAAATGTTTATGACTTTTGCGGTATCAAATTGACAATGCTTTTTGAAGAATATGAGCAGTGCTTGTGAGGACAATTTTCTGAAGGTCTTGTACTCTATGCTTTCCAGGTATTTTCTCTATATGTTTTTGAATCCGCTTCTTAATCATCCCTAGTGCCCCCACAATGACCGGAACTGTTCTAGTTTTGATGTTCCACATTTTTTGAATTTCTATTTCTAGGTCTTTATACTTGCTTAATTTTTCGAATTCCTTAACTGAAATGTTTTTATCACTTAGCACACTCATGTCAATTAATGTACACATTTTGTTTTTCCTATCTTTTATTATGATGTCAGGACGGTTGGCTTGAATCGTCCGGTCAGTGTTGATCGGAAAGTCCCACAGAATAGTGCCATTTTCTCCTTCCGTGACTGGTAGTGGATGGTGTTCATACCAGTTGGGGTTGGTTTCAATACTAAAGTGTTTGCATATACCCCAGTGAAGATACTGCCTAACACGGTCGTGGCGTTTGACATACTCATTTGGAGCAAGTACAGGGCATCCAGAGACAAGGTGGTCTATTGTTTTCGTGTGCTGGTCACAGAACCGGCACTTAGGGTCAGCTCCATTTTTCAGTATGTTTGCCTGGTAATTTCGGGTAAATAAGCTTTGGTTTTGTGCTGCGATGATGAAGCCTTCTGTCTCTGCCTTAAGTCCTGCACTCCTCAGCCACTGATGGGTTGCATATTGATCTACATCAGCGTCTTGGCTTCGGAGAGCATACTGTCCATGTAGAGCTTTCTGGCTCCAATGATCGGCAAGCTGTTTCTGTGCTTTCCTTTTAGCATTCATTTTGACTTTCCTCGCAGTTTCTGTGGCTTCACGTCCATCTTCATCTTCTTTGGTTATTTCTACACCTAATTCCTTTTCAAATTTTTGGGATTCTTTGTAAACCGAGTGCAGTTTTTTACTCCTTTCATGCCTGCTTACTAGATTTAACATCCAATCATCTTTTGATTCAAGATATTGTTTCATTCCAATTGTCGTGGTTTTATAAGACATTTCAAGTTGTATAAGTCCACGTCCCCCTTCGCATCTAGGCAAATAGAGACGATCAATATCTGCTTTGGGGTGGAGCATACCATTTGACGTGAATAGTTTTCTAGTTTTACAGTCCATACGTTTAATGTCAGGAGGGTTCCAGTTTATTATGTTGTAGCTGTATTGTACAACTGGTACAGCAAGGGTGTTTATTGCCTCAATTCTGTTTTTTGAGTTAAGCTCGGTTTTAAGCACTAACCTAACTCTTCGGTAGTATTCCTTACGGATTTTCTCCTTCATTCCAGCATGGTTAATCCCGTCGCCTTCATTAACTCCTAAATATTTGTACATTTCCTCAGGATCCAGTTCTCTAATTGTCGTGTCTGGGTCAAGATCTATGGATGAGGTTTTCGCTAGTCTTCCTCGTGAGAATGTAGCTTTAGCACACTTGTCGAGGCCGAATTCCATAGAAATATCATTACTGAACTGCCTAACGGTAATTAGCAACCCTTCCAGTTGTTGATCACTTTTTGCGAAAAGTTTCAAGTCATCCATATAGAAGAGGTGGTTAATCTGCTTGTCATAGATCGTGTAACCACAGTTGGTATTATTAAGTTCGCTGGATAAGGGGATAAGCGATATGCAGAAGAGAAGCGGGGAAAGAGAGTCTCCTTGGAAGATACCACGTTTAATTTTAATAGGGTTAGATGTAGTAGTCCCAGCGTCGTGGGTGAGGAAAAGAGAGGTGTTCCACTTTGACATACTTTTCTTTAAAAAATTTGTAATTATTGGTGAGATCTTGTACATTTCTAGGCTTTTAATAATCCAATCATGCGGAACACTGTCAAAAGCTTTACGATAATCAATCCATGCTGTGCTTAAGTTCTTACACTTTCTCCTGCTGTCCTCTAGAATCATTTTGTTTATTAGAAGCTGATCCTTGCATCCATATGAGTTCCTTTTGCAGCCTTTCTGTTCCTGAGGAAGAATCAAGTTTTGCTCAAGGAAATTATACATTCTGTCACTGATTACTGATGTTAAAACCTTATAGGTTGTGGTCAAGCACGTAATAGGGCGATAGTTTTTCGGGTTCTTAGTATCGACTGATTTGGGGAGAAGATATGTGTTGCCTTGTGTTAACCAATCTGGTAAGGCTTCTGTTGTAGTGACGATTTCATTTAATGATGCCATTAGGTATTTATGTATTTCACTTAGAGAGTTCAGCCAGAAATTTGGGATCTTATCTAATCCAGGGGATTTCCACTTCTGTGATTTCGCTAGGGCCAGGCGCAATTCCTCGATTGTAATAGGTTTCCACTGTTGTTCTTTGACCTCACTCATCCTTTCCTCCTCTCTGCCTATCCAAGTAGCTTCCTGGTTGTAGTTTTTTTCTTTAGCCCAGATGCCATTCCAAAACTCCTCCACGTCCTTGTTCTCAGGTGGATCCTTTATCTCAATCTTACTCTTTCCAATTTCCCTGTAGAACTTTTTAGCATCAGTTTTGAAGATCTTGTTCTGTCTATAGAACTTATTTCGTTTATCAAATCTTCTCAATCGCTGGGCTTTCACTTGTATTTTTTGTTTTAAGACTTCTTTGGTCGTATCTAGAGAGACTTTATCAATAATATTGTATTTCCTTTTAACTTTCCTGCTTTTCCTAGTTTTCACGTCTGTTCCTTTCGTTAATTCCTCAAGAATTGAGATCTCTGCCCGCAAAGACTCAATTTCCTTCTTTATTTTCATTTTCCATTTTGGTTCCTTATAAACTAGTTTCGGTTTATTCTTTTTTATTTTAGTACCTAGGTTTTGTGTGGCAGCTTTTGCTGTTGAGTATATTAGATTGTTGATGGAGGTTAAATTTTTCTGGGTTTCATTAACTATCTCGCTTAGAGCAACGTTATAAAGCTTAATAGTAAAGTTTGTTTTTGAACAGAATGTTAGCTTAGGCAGTGTGTCCCTATTTTCCATCTCAGTCTCTTCAGTCATTGCAAGTTCACGTATTATGTCTTCACGGGCACCCTGTATCTTTTCTTTATTTCTTTCAAAGAAATCATCAACAACTTCAACCATGTGCACATTTCTAACTATTTCTTCATTAGTTCCTTCTCTCACTTCACTTATTCTATTCTCAATCAGTGCAGGTGTCAAATTTACAAGTTCAATTATAGATTCTCGATTTTCATGTTCAATATCAACCTCAGATTCTACAGTAGTTTCATTTCGAATTTCATCTCGTATTAGATCAATTTGTGCATCATTCAACCGTTTATTTCTAAAAATATCTCGACGTACATTAGCAAGTTTATTAGCATCGATGTTTTGCATTATTTCTTTTCCTACTATTTTTCTCCATTCAAAGTAGGTTTGTTCAGTCACGTTTCTCATAGGGTTCATTTGAGCGATGTAAAATGCACTTAGAACATTGTTGTAATCCTCTGTAGACCATCTGACTCTAGTTTCTTTTGACCTTGCTGGCATCACTGCAGGTTCAGGGTTAGGGATATCCTGGTTCTGATTACCTTGCAGATCATTCGCAGAGGAGGAATTAGACCGAGTCGTATACTTTTCGACCTCACGCTGGCTTCTCCCTGAGGGACGCATCCCTTGTTGACCCGCGCGACGGACGAAGCGGTATGATTTACTTCTTGTTTTCATAACATATTTCAATGCATTTTAGCCTTACTGCCAAGGGGCTGGGTATTCCGCGCCAGTCGCCACCTGGTATTTTAGGCCCACGCGGATTTATTATTATTATTATTATTATTATTATTATTATTTTAAGCAAAATAAGCACTGTTAAGTAGCCAACAACAATGGACCATTAAATATTGTTAATCCTAACAGCAAGTAACGTCTTCCATACAAAGAAAAATTCCCAGTCAATATTTAATATTAGTGTTGCCCGAGTTCTGAAAGTATTTTTCAAATCATGCCTTTATTGTACATTAATACACTTTCCTGCATTTCATTCCTTACTTTGTCTTCCCATACCAAATCTGGTCAGGATGTTGTTGTTTTGTGTAATTTGAACTCAAAATCCAAGACGTCTTGGCACTACTGTTCTCCAACATGTCCTTTCACCCAATTCTCCTTATACCACTTTGTTTCATTTCCTACCAACCCGTATTTGCTTTGCCCATGCAGCTGCCTTCACCATTAACGACCTGTTATGGGATAAATGACAATGTAGTTGTATTCATGAAAGAATGCTTGGAATCTTAGGGGGTCTAAATGACAAGTGGAAGTGATGTGTTGGGAGAGGTAAAGATAAACAGAGGAATTTACCCGGGGGATGCGTTATCACAATTACTGTTTATACTAGCATCGTTTCTCCTTACAAGTAACTACGTAAGTCTAATCCAGGGCAGAAATTTTCTTTGGAGAGAAAATTATCCAACTGTTATCTATGGACATTTGAAGTTGTATGGAGAAAACGAGAAAGCACTTAATTCGCTAGTTAAGACAGTCAAAATATTCACAAGTGATGTCAGAATAGAATTTGGAATAGAAAAATGTGCATTACTGATCCAAAATAGGGAAAAAGTAGTAAGATCTGCAGATACTAAATTGCCAGATGAAAAGGTAATAAAGTTGTTATAAGACAACAAAGGTTTTGAATGTCTTGGAATATTACAAATCGACAAAGTAAAAGGGCAAGAAAGGAAAGAATAGATTACAAAACAATATAAAAGAAGAGTAAGAAAAGTTCTCATCCAACTTCCTTTTCCGCCGTCATGTTTTTCCTCCATTACATTTTCTCTTCTTTTTTTCCCTTTACCTGTTGGGCCATACCTGTTGAGCCATACCTGTTGGTCCAAACTGAACCATGGTCACTCCACCTTCCAACAATTTGCGCTTTCTCTTGCATTGTCTTTCCGGTTTCCTTTGCTATTTCCATATTTGCTTTTTTTATGGACACTCAGCTTCCTATCCTCATTTTCCCCTTGTTTTTTCCTTCGATTTTGTTTTCTCCTTTTCCCATCACCCTCCCTCTCCATTCAATGCCCTTGCCCACCAACTGCATCACAGGTACCTTATTAAAGTTCCGCAGCTATACAATTTTTATTTCATTCATTTCATTTCTCCCAAGTAAATTAGTTTAATTTAATGATGTGACTTATTTTTTAACATACTTTCCTATGAATGTATCTTTTTGTTTTAGATTCTTTATTCTAATTGGCTCAAAGATACGGGAAATGGAGATCTGCATTGTCCACATACAGACTGTGAAATAGTGTTTCAATGTCCAACCAAGATGCTTAGACACATGCGCAAATGCACCGAAGCCGTATCTAGAGTGGCGTATAATAAGGATGACTTTCCTTGCTGTGTTTGCCAGCAAAGCCAGACAGTAAAGGACTACTTAACTCATATTCGGACCATTCACTCATCGGTAGGCTTCACGCTGTATATCATTAGACAGAATTTTTTTGCACCATTTAGAACTGTGATTGCAACTAATAGTTTCACGATATTTGATCTGATGATCGAAATATCGTGTAACTATTAGTTGCAATCATAGTTATTATTTTTCGTGTTTTATCTTATGTATGTATATATATATATATATATATATATATATATATTATGAGCTCTTTTGTGTTTTCACCATTTTTTTCGCTTTTCTTTACTTTTATTTTTTCGTAAAACAATAATAACCACTAATAGCATTATTCTTTTGCAATTTTTGGAGTCTAAAATTTTGAAAGGGATTCAGATTTATCGAACTATTGTGCTTCTTCTGATAGTATTTCTAAAAATACAGAAATATCTTACCACAAAAAAGGAAAGCACTGGTGAATCGATCCGGAGAACTTCTTTTCATTAGACAGTTGTTTTAATCAACTAAGTCACACCACCCTGGGTTGCCATACATTGTGTTTTCTTTTACTTCCACATATGTCTGTTGATCTATAGCGTTGTTCTGCACAAGCTGTGCAATCCTGCATAAACTCTAACAAAATCAATACCGTGATCCCGATCAGACCCAATATTTAGTCAGTTTTTCCATGTGCTACGATTAACATTTCTTCAAAATATTATCTAAACCCTTCATAACATTTAAAATTATTTTGCAGACAAATAGACAAACAAATAAACAAAACAAAAACCTAACCTCTTCGGCGGAGATAGTAAGGCAAAGAAGGACAGTATAGTAGGCAGAATGCCTTCCTGTCTGATACCACTAAAAATTTGACGTACAAAAGTCTGAATAACCTTACACTGAATTTTGATTTACTAGATTTTCAAATATAAGTATAGAAATTGATTTTTCTCATAAACCTTTTTATATATTTGGTCATGATATCATCTTCCTTGGTTCCAGTTTTACCGGATGTGCGTATGGCTTGATAATGGTGTTTTACCTTGCTGTGAAAATTACAAATGTAATGAAAAAGTTAACAATGTCAAGGAAGCTGCAGAACACGGTGGTAAATGTATGTTTCTTCAGCAATGCCCATTATGTAAAAGAGAGTTAAAAGGCCTCATAACATCAGAATCACATTCCTGTGGAATTGATCCCTCCGGATTTCTGGTAAGTGTACATTTTGTAGCCTTTTTGATAATTTACGACTTTCTGGTCATGGCTATTCGTGAAGTAAGCCCTGTGTGGTTATTCGCCCGGTGTCTATTCAACATATATTGTTCTACAATTTATTAGCATAATGTACATTTCTTTATATGTCATTTTCTTGCCTTTCATAATTTTTCAGCTAATGAGTAAAGAGGCAAAACGATAAACAGCTAGCTTTGTATATTCGTATTCAAAAAGTGCTCAATGCATATAGCAGAGCAATATACATAAGGTAAAACATAACCATAATAACCTTAAAATTATCGACAATAGTCAAGTATGGTCAGAGTTATGTGTCTTGGAAACTTATAAAACGTTTATCTCCAGTAATAGACAAGTCTGAAGGCCTCAGAGGAATTCCAATTATTTGCCTAATTTGAATCCTTTGAAATTCATTTTACTATTTTTTACCGTAGCCATTTAAATTACATTCTCTGTATAAATAACAGAATATTTTGTAAACATTTAGTTGAGAATGACGAGATGAAATTATGTAAATATTCTGAGCAAACGTAATATTTTAATTCCATCTATTTAATATTTTAAACTCATGGACATCTTCATATTCTGACTTGGCTTTTTGCTGGATCTATGATCTGTTCCTTCTTAATGCACTTTTAACTCTTTTGCCTTGACCCACTGCATTTGATTTTCAAATTTGGTCTAGTTACTGATGATTATATACTATTTTCAAATTTTGGAAATATGTAATATATATATATATATATATATATATATAAGTTCTTGGAGGGTTGACATGTGCGAGTTATTTTCCTGTTTTGTTTATTTCATAAACCTATTCCTTCTCCTGACACTAATAATAATATTCAAATTGACATACCATAAAATTTGTAAAAATTGTTACTCCTATAAAAATATAATAAAAGTAGATTCATGCTTTGCCTGTTTCTTCTTATTATTTTATGTTTGTATACATTGTGATCCTTCATACATGTGCTTTGCTTTATTCAACAAGACAAAACATTCTGACAATTTTAATAATGATGTTACAACATAAGAAAGTACTTTTGTACTGTGGAAATAATTAATATGCGGATAAAATTGCGAAGCTTACATGATACAAAAACCGTAAAGACAATAGCAGGAGCTACATTTTTTAAAAGTTTTGTATCGCCTGCTAATAGTATTTTTTACTCTATTTTTTGAAATTTCTGAGACAAATGGATTTTGGACAAAAAGCGTGTTGTCCAAGCGCTGAAATATAAACATACAGAAAATTGTACCGCGTTAGCAGAAATTGTTAAAGTAACAATTTGAAGAGCAGAAAGAGTATCTCAGATATTTCGTTGTTAGGAGACTTGCTCAAGCTGCTGCACATCGGTGTGAACCAATGCTTCGGTTAAGCCACATGGCTGACCGATGCAAGACAGGTGGTGCTTATACGAAAACGATATTAATTATTGCGTTTTGTTGTCATTCGGTCATTTTATAGCTAGCATTCATTCCTCTATTTCTTGCATACTTGCTGCGGCCATTTTTTGATTTTCTCATAATATCATCGTCGAATTCTGTCAGGGATGCATTCCTTTTGTACCATGAAGAAATTTCAAGAATATATTTAAATATCTCATTTATTTTCAGTGATATGTCTATATGTTTGTTACAGTGCTTTTGCATTTCAGTTATTGCTCTTTTTTAATTGTAATTTTGTTTTCCTTGTGTGGGTATTAATAGTGCGTCGGTTTTCTTACTTACGATGTAGTACTTCAAAGGTTGTTTCCATGCAGTTTTCTTTGGTATTGTTGATATTGGTTTTGTGACAACCTTTCTATGTATGAAAAATGAAAGGTATGGGACCCAATTTTGTCAAGCGCTTAAGGCGTTTTATTAGGTCTTCTGGGAAAAGCATTGCCCGTCAAAAATCTTGTTACTTTGATATTACTCATGTTTTATCTGTTTGTATTTGATGAGCCGTTTTCGTTGTGATTCAGTTTGATACTTTTTTTCTGTCTGGTTTGTAAGCAGCTCGTATCAATGTTATTTTAACAGAAACCAGTACTGAAGATGGAAGATGGATGCTACAGTTTTGTTACAGAAAGTGTTGAGCCCGAAAATAAAAGACAACTAAAGTGAGTGCAGTAAAGTGATGAAATGAAAGACAAGTTAGAAAATATAAAAATGTTTCCTGAATCAAACTTTTATTCAAAGTTTGCTTTAACCATATTTTATGAATTCAAATTCAAATGAAAATTTAAGGATATTTAACAGTTAAGCTTCTTTCAATCTTCAATATCAATCTTCATCTTTCGTCTTCAGATTTATCGATTGAAACTAGCGTAACTATCCTTTATATTTTCATTTGAATTTTAATTCATAAGATGTGTTAAAGTAAACTTTGAATAAAAGTTTTATTCAGGATATATGCTTTATTTTCTCGTTGATCTCTAAACACCTGATATTTCTTTTGACATTTTTTGTAACTTATTACTTTTTAATGCAATTTTATTACTCTACTGAATTCATTTTTTCACTTGTGATGTAAATGAATCACGTATCAGTTTGCTATTGATTTCTCCCTTTGGTTTTTCACAGTTCTTAAATAGAAGTAAATATTAGTTAAGCAAGAAAAGGAGGCTCATTGAACTTTCATCGAACGCCCGTTTTACTTCAAAGTTAGAGCAGAGAATTCCCTTTTATATGCGTATCAGAAAAAATAGATTTTTTGGCTGTTTGGAACTAAGTGGGAGTGGAGGAGTTGGAAGGCATTTGTTAAGGTTGTCGGATAGAAAATAGACTGTTGATGTTTTGCATATTTAGAAAGAGAGAGAGAGAGAGAGAGAGAGAGAGAGAGAGAGAGAGAGAGAGAGAGAGAGAGAGAGAGAGAGAGAGACACACACACACACACACACACACACACACACACACACAGATGATCACAAAATGAAAAATAACTTTTCAGTTACTTTGAGTTTCATGTTTTCACAATTTCCAAACTCAAAACCTCAAGGAGTTAGAAAATTCCTAATCCAAAACCTCTGGACCCCAGGCAGGAGCTATACATTTGGCGATTTTCTTGATTCGCTGCTTTACCATTCTAGTTGTATTTTTAACATCATTCTGCCCTACGTAAGGTTTCTTAGTTGTTGATAGACCTTTCTTTGGTCATCTTTGAACGTTCGATTAATCTTGATATTGTGATGC
>RDPX01000181.1:1546111-1565716 GCA_003991215.1 Morbakka virulenta | reverse complement strand
TATATATATCTCTTTTATATCTATTTATCTATCTACCTATCTATCTATCTATCTATCTATCTATCTATCTATCTATCTATCTATCTATCTATCTATCTATCTATCTATCTATCTATCTATCTATCTATCCATCCATCCATCCATCCATCCATCCATCCATCCATCCATCCATCCATCCATCCATCCATCCATCCATCCATCCATCCATCCATCCATCCATCCATCCATCCATCCATCCCTCCCTCCATCCCTCCGTCCATCCATCTATTCGTGTTTCACTTGAGACTATTGACCGATGGGAAAGATAAAAGTTTATAAATTACTTTAGTCTGTCATTTCAAACACTTGAAGTGACAACTGTTTTTCTCACAAACGTTCTGAGATTAGGTGAAACATAACCTAATTTGTGTGTACAAATTGTCTTTTTGGCCTAGTGATTCCAATGTTGTGTTAAAGCTATTTTATTTTTAACTGTCTTTTATACAGCAAATCTCCACTTTTCATAAAATCCTGAAAAATGTGTAAAATATTAATCATATGGGGTTTTGAAACTATTGTTCTTTATATTTTTGTACATCTGTTGGCACTGAGTTTTACACTGTAATTAAGCCAAAGTCAGTAAGTTTCCATGTCATCGAAAGCAGTATTTTACTCTTTTTTTGTAGGGAGATTATTTCAAAGATGAAAATTCGTCATCGGAGGATGATGAGAGAATAAGAAGTCGAAAACCACCCACCGGCTATAAAAAGGGAGCGGTCCAACTGCTAGTTTCAGATAAAAAAGTAACTCTGAGTGAACACTCAGTATTTAAGCCGGATACATCAAACTTTGAATTTTATAAAAGCTGGTATTTTTACTTAATTTTGTTTGTTTATGCCAGTTTTGACTACTTTTTGAAAACCGTTATTTGCCTTGATTATGGATAAAATTCACTTAAGTGAAGAGAGTGATATATTATTGAATTTGTTTTTGTAACGCCTGTCTTCGTTGAGTTTTTTTATCATGTATGCAGCTTGAATTACGCAGCTGTTATCTATCTACTTATTTTTATCTGGAAATTTATTCATGAAGGGCACAAACCACATAATTGCCGAGAATTATGTATTATTGCATTGTTTTTTGTAGTTTATTTATTGGTTTTATCTCTTTATCATTTTTTTTGAGAACATTTACAAACAGAATACTTGCGACTTCTAACAGAGTATTTCTAAGGACGTGACTGAGACTCGAACCTGGAGTTCTTCGCATGATTAGCATTTGATCAGTCACGACACACACTTACTCATTGACACATTAACATAAACTTACTTTCGCATTGATTTAAAGACTTCTTTTCTGTGTGCAATCCCAGTGGAGTTTATAGATACATTTTATATTTCGTTGCAAATATGATCTGGTTAAAAACTTAGCGTCGACAGGTCAGTTTCTGAAGCATTTGACCTGATAGCAATTGAACTGTTTGGAACCCACTTGTGTATATACAATTTTTTCACTTTTTCACAATTCCATATCATTTCCATCAATATTATTTTCACATATAAAGCTAAACAAGTATACGCTTCAATTACAAAATATTATATATATAATTATATATATGATGATATATATATATGATTACTATCTTTCTACATACGATGAGAGATAGGAATCTGTGGAGAACCATGATCGCCAACGTCTGTAATGGATATGCACCAAGATATATATATATATATATATACTGTTGTAACTGTCTACTCTTTATTTTGTGTATATATATGTAAATATGGAAATGTATAATACAAAATTAAATATATAATTTTTTTGAAATATGATATTTATGTATAATAAATATGTATATATATATATATATATATATATATATATATATCATGATCCAGATCGATAACTTTTAGGTATCATTATGCTAGACATCTCCGAGTACCATTTATTTAATTTCCAGGCTTGATGAACATCATTCGACAGAGCTATTCTTGGCTTACATGCCTAACCTGTCACTGTTTGAGATCGTAGATGAAAGGTAAGCCAATTAATTTTTAATCAATAGTGACGCATTTAACGCGAAATTTTAAAGCAATAACAAGTGGAACTCATAACAAGGAAGCAAATGGTCACTGATATTTATCTTTGTTAGGAGATGTTTCTTCTTTTTATTCAGTGAAAAGTGGAAAAAAAGGTCGTTCAAAATTGCATCGTTAGAATTTTAAGAAAAAACCCCACAGTATCCTCACAGTTACTTGTGGATGGTATATGCTATGTGTAAGACTGCCCCATTTTGTTGCGGTTGGAGTTTGGTTAATTTCTTGAAATAAATTTTTTTTGCCAGAGGCGGACCATTGGCTTGCTACTGGAAACCTTTTTGTCAACGTATTAAAAATGGGAGGATCTATTGCCGAAAACCTCTTGATGTTCTGCGTATTTTTAAGACAATTGGTTTAAAAAGCTTTCTCATACCCAAGCCTCAAGCATTTGGAGGGATTTGAAAACTAGAGTATTAATTATAACTAATCAGCTAACGCCAGAAAACTTACTTAATAGAAATTTCGCCGAAAGGTTCCTTTTTCAATTTTGCTGCATGTGTTGGGCGTTGTACAGATTTGGTTTCCCTCATATTTTTGCTTTATTTCCACTCTAACATATCTATTTTTTTTGCATAGTGAATAGTCTGTTTCTATTTGTTTTGAATAAAGGCATTATCATGAGTACATACCGTCATCAAAAACGTCTGCGAGATTCGACATCAAATATGACACAAAAAAGGATCATGGCGTTTCTACGGATGAATTTAGGCTGCCTTTGTTTGGTTCAACTCCACCCCTGAAAGGTAAGGGGAGGTGCGTGTGACTGTTCGTTTCCGTATATTTTAGTCCTTAATTTAATCTTTTGAAAATTTGAAACTTTCGTTTCTTATGATAAGTGTAAGTTAATGGAGTTATAATGATAATAATAATGATAATAATATATTAAATGATTATTATCATCATCATTGGTTCAACTCCACCCCTGAAAGATAAGGGGAGGTGCGTGTGACTGTTCGTTTCCGTATATTTTAGTCCTTAATTTAATCTTTTGAAAATTTGAAACTTTCGTTTCTTATGATAAGTGTAAGTTAATGGAGTTATAATGATAATAATAATGATAATAATATATTAAATGATTATTATCATCATCATTGGTTCAACTCCACCCCTGAAAGATAAGGAGAGGTGCGTGTGACTGTTCGTTTCCGTATATTTTAGTCCTTAATTTAATCTTTTGAAAATTTGAAACTTTCGTTTCTTATGATAAGTGTAAGTTAATGGAGCTATAATGATAATAATAATGATAATATATTAAATGATTATTATTATCATCATTATTATTATATTGTTGATGGTGATGATTGTAGAATACTTTCAGAGAAAAGATGTGAGTAGTAATGAAAAGAGCGCTTATCTTCTGTTGTCGCGTTACTATGTGTGATTATCCAGCGGTTATGCCATGTATTGATGACATGTTGCGCTAGTCATGGTGGTGACCATTAAGATGTCAAACTGGGAGACAGGTCTTTTATTTCTTAGCGATGGATATTTGCCATTTTTTGAAATGTAGTAGCAACACCCCATGCTTTTAGACGTTTTGACTCAGGCTAGAACACTTAAGTGATACCCCATTTTGTACACAGTCGTGCAAAGCTTTATATAATTGTTTGGTTGACCCAAGTACCAACAATGAAAAAAGAAATAAAAGTTGATGAAGGCCAACTCTGCATGCATGCTTGTTTAGTGAGCATCAACACTGGTTTTACGCTGGTGGTGAACTCTATTTTCTTGGGTACGAGTCTTGTCATGGTGAATGCGATTTTCCACTGCGCGGGTATCCTTTGACACTGGATACGATTGCTAGTACATTAAAGGACCCGTTATTCATAAGACCCTTTGTTTTTGTTAAATGGATAAAATCCTTTTTGATCGCATTTTCACATTTTTCCTTAGTCATCCCGTAATCTTAGACAATTGACTTGCATTTCCTCTTATGAGTAACTTTGACCCGATTCGTAGTGCCCATTACGTCCCTCCCAAATTTTAGTATGTGTGCATTTTCTTTTTACAGGAGCGGATGGCCAGACTTTTTATGTAGGAGGGCCAGTTTGGGCAATGGACTGGTGCCCATGCCCAGGTAAGTTAATGTGTTATTATTGGTAGCATATATTATTTCCTTCTTTTGGAAAATGGCCAAGAGAAATTTGGATTACGACAAGAAGCTAGAAGAGAGCTTATAATAGTTTACATTTTTCGTCCACATGTATGGATTTATGGTTTTTGCTCTTGCAAGCCGGAAACGTATATTCTTGCGTTTACTTTATCGGTTTTTAGTAAAGGTTTTGAAGGTTAAGGTACCAAGATACGTATAAGTCCTAAAGGGTATTCCAGTGACCCCTGGTCGGTATAGTTACATGATTTTTGGTGTAAGCAAGTGGGGCAGGGCAGTACAGTATTACCCCAATATATCTGAATGATTGGAAACTGATTAATTAGACTTATGTTGGTGCTAAAGAGTTCTGAACGGATTATTATCTGTATCCAGATTTCCTTAAAAGGCCCTTTTAAACCTCACTAGGTAGTGTACTTGGATAATATGGGCTGGCATTTGTTCAGGAAGTTCCAAGGCCATGTGGAGTGTATTTTGATTTCTTGGTGATTTAAAACTTGAAGTACAAGCTATGGATTCTGATTTTTCTCGCTTAAAACTTGTGCTAAATGGATTTTGTGGAGTACAGCTGAAGAACTCTATACAAGTATAGTCGAGGGAGTATTTAATGTCTTTATTAGGTAGCAACCTTGTTTATCATTGACGTATTTTTCAAAACAGTGTCGGAACGTTTCTACGCCGTTTCACGTTAGCTGTCTCTTGGTTGGAGCTTGTCTTGAATTGCCCCTTTTATATAAAATACGACACTTTAGCAGCTTAGTTCGATCTAGTCTGCATATGACAATTGACTTACTGTTGACATTAAGGTGTTTAGATTACTTGACTTATTTATCCCAAAAGTTTGGACGATGTCAACTGTCTTACACGCAGTGCGAACCTAATGAATTTTCATTTTGATTTCTCGGCTGCTCACAAATTAACAACTTAGGGACCTGGTAATTTGTAATTCCTTTTCCATGTCAAAGTGACATGGTTTGTTGTTTCTATTTGGTCTTGATAAGTTGACACTGTAGCTGTCACTTTTACTATGGCATTGAAGGTTTATGCTTCAAAGTATCAAGAAAAAGGAAGATATTAAAGGAAACAAACCTTTAGTATTTCCCCATTTTTTACCAAACGTAGTTGTTATCACGTTGCTTATTTGGTGGATAAACACAGGAAATATGTGATAGGAATAGGTATACGATTGTATTTTAGCGAATAAATTGACAAGCATTGTGCAAACCGTGCATGAGTTACAGTGAAACTTACTCTTGTCGTTCGACACAACGGCTATGGTAAAGAGTGAAAATAATAAGGCAAAAATGATAAAGAAGGTTGTAGCTCGTACAAGGAAACAATATAAGAGTAAGGCAACCATGCCGACTTGGTCTTATCCCACAATCATCAAACCGGGTTTGCATGAGTTTCGGGAATTGATTGGACAAAAAAGGAGTGTGTATCATTATAGACGCGAGTAGCTACGTTTTCCAATTTGATCATTATAAGGTTTTGTTATCATTTTTTGAATTTTTTTTTAGGAACAACAGATCAATACCTTGCCGTTAGCACACACAAAAATCATGTTGATGTAAGTCCTATTACAAGAGAAATTGTATGAGCATTCTGAATATTGGTTAACATTCCTATAATAAATGCAAGAATTTTATTCTGTTCAGGATAGCAGTAAATTCTTGGCGAAATTGCAACAGATTTCCCTTGCATTGCGATAAGTCTTCCTTTTGCAGCAGGACCAAGAAGTACATTTGCGAAGCCTTTCTTTCAGTTCCCACTGACCTCCATTGCCGTAAGAAGTTCTGGGTAATATTTCGCCGACTGACAGGGGGCTTGACATCTTAAGGTGCTTGTTTATCAGTGTCACGTTACGTTGTCAACAACAGCAAGACGACGTCGCAGAATTGATATGATGGGTCGTAATAGTAGTAAGCATCGTTGGTGGGATGTGATTTCCTTTGAATATTCCATACCACTCACTATTTTTGTAGAATATTACAAGTTAGCATTAGGTAGGATATTCAAAAAAAATTTTGTTAACAGAGAAATAAAGATCCCAATGTTGATCCATTTTGAGGATGGGTGTAAAGTCATTGACATCATTGGTTTCCACATATTTAGGCTAACATACTAAATTTTGTTTTTGATTTTGAAAAAAGCGCTTTGGTAGTTTAACAGTAAAAAAGCTAGAAAAATTAGGTTAACAGACGGACATGATGAAAACGTTTTTGAAATGTCGATTTCAACATGATGTTTTGTGAAAACATGTAAAATTACTAACAAAATATCGTGTTCTCTGACTCCCCCGTCCTTATTACAGCATCATCAACAGGTGGAATAATGGTTTAATCGTTTAAATCATGGTTTAGTAGTGATTTGCTAACAAGATATATGTTATCTAATAATCTTTAAAAGATTTTTAGTTTATATTTTATGACAAATTCTACTATTAGATGAATATAGGCACACTAATAATTGTTCGTATGAGTATTGTTATCATTATCTTTTAACGTTTTACTAAGCGCTTGCAGGTAAAATAATTTGCGTAAAACCCTAACAGATTTATTACTCATGAACTATTTTAGTTTTTAGGCCTCTTTTACTTATATTGTTATTGCTTCTATTCCTCCCAATTTATCTCAGAAAGAATGAATGAAGCGAACCTGGGACTTATTGTAAGTAAACTCATTGACCCTCTGGTAGTCATGGTTTAGGTACTTAAGTAGTGAAATGATTTGTTTTGACGCAAGGTTGATTTTTGAGGGTAAAGACTTATACCCCTTTACATGCAAGGAAATAGGCAATCGGATCTCCACTGTTGTGTTGATTTAATTCAGATCCATATTTTCTCAAATTATACAACAGAATTCGGAGATGAATTATATTTTCATGGCATTGAGATTATAAAAATATCTATATTGTCCCTTAAAGTTATGGGGAAAGTCAATTTATTGACGTCTGTTAAAGAAAGGAGAACGTTTATGTGCCCAGATAAATTGGGGTTTTACTTTTATTTGTTTTTACTTAGGTATTCTCCTTTCACGACGCAGAAAACCACAATGGTTTAATACAGATATGGAACACAGGAAGAAGGTGCACTCCAAGGTACACAATTATGTGTTAACATTTCAACGTGCCCCGCCCTCTTAATTGTAATCTGGCTGGTCGGTGCGTTATATTTTAAATTTTTTGTTGTTGGCTGTGTTGATAGACCTCGAGGAAAAAAGTGCTAGTGTTAAGCATTTGTTTTGTTTTATTTGTCATTTAAGTATACTCCCACTATCAAGAGCCTTGGGAACTTTTTGTCATTGGATTTATTTGATATTTTTGTTATTTATTGTATCTATTATCAGATTTCATTACAAGGATGAACTTGTGTAACACCATTTGGGGTTAGCTATATTGCTTTCTGAGTGTAGGCAAGGTTTCCATGATGAGCATTCCCTATGGTTATGCGAAAAATTATGGATCTAAAGGCATTTTGACTATCTGTAAGTTCCAAAGATTTTCATTTGATACGTGAGATATTCGCAAAGTATGTTTACAGCACATTGTCTTGATTAGCCACTCCCGTATATAGTATTATATTGAATATGTAAATACTGATAGTAATTAAGGCAAATTTTCGAAACTACATGGCTGTAACAGTGAGAACAAAGTGAAAAAATAGGAACAAGATAGCAATTCTGAGGAAATATATGACGTTTGTAGAAAATTAGTTGTGTGTGTGTGTTAGAGAAATGTGTAAGTGTGTGTGTGTGTTTGGGGAAAAGGTTATTTTGTTTTTTTGAAAGTTTTTAAGACCGGAAAAAGTGGACTTGTAAAGTAAAAATCAAAGTGAAGAATGGTACTTTCATATATAATCCCAAGGTCAGCGGGCAAATATATATCGCCCCCAGACATGACCGATTTCCTACAGCATTTTGGTGACCTGATTATAATGCTGGTTATTAATGTTATTATCGTTATTCGTCTTGTCATTTTGGTCTAAAAGGTTATTCAAATCGGCAGCCAACAACCGCTAAGCAGTTTCAGTTGTATTTAGGTAGAAAACTGCTTTGTTGAAAGGTTACCTGCGGAATAGACCGGGTAGCAAAAAACATTTTTCTTGAAACCGAAAAAGTAGGTTTACATTACTTCTTGTGAATCCGTTGCCAAGATAAGTCACAATAGTTTTAAGGTAACGAGAACAGAATACACCGTAAATAGACAGAACTAGCTTACTAAAACAACTTTTAAACAGTAGAATGTCACATAAAAACTATTTGTTTAAACTGATAATGTGAGCAACTTTTGGGTTATTTGAGTTAACAGGATATTAGTGAAGATATAACATTTCATCCAACGTCGTATAAAATAGATCCTTTATATACTATTTTCACCCGAACACCCTTTTCTTGCTAAAAAGAATCTGAACTTGGTTTTGTACATACGAGTATTGGGCTTCTTTTCTCTCTAAATACACCGGGTCTGTGCATAGATAAATTTTGTGTTTCCTGTGGTTGAACGCCAAATTTAGTCACGAGTATAAAATCTAGCTCAATTTGCATCTTTGAAATCAAACTATTTAATGGATTACATTTTCGTCATTTTGTTTTTGATTTTTAAAATGTTTTGTTTCACTTAAAAACCCAAACTCCCATCTCTGATGTCCTATTGCCCACTAAACTCCACACCCTAGCCTTTCTGTCTGTTTAAGCAGTTTTAGCTGCTATTTCGCAAATTTTAACTCTCTATATGCCATATACACAAGAAATATTTTTCGTTTTTGGACTCATTCATAGTGTTTATGTTGGCATGCAAAGAAGATCAATGTTGAAAAAATACGTTAAGCCCGTTTTGGTTTGGTTTTTCATAGGCTTTTCTAACCTGCTTGGCAGAAAAGGTGGTACGGAAGGTTAAGGCACAGATTGGAAAGGTTAAACTATTTAAATGATGCTTTGTACGTCAGATACCTGTGCCAAACGAAATTCCAGTTGTTCCATTTTGGCCCAGGAAGTGTTCGGACACACACAGAAAATGAGCGTAAATTGGGTTATTTGTTTGATGATCCATATTTGTTTATTTTCTCAAATGTTTTGTTTAGATCAGTGGTTTCCCCGCGTATGGTTTTAGGAATAGCTCACAATTTCAATCCAGTGTATTGTATTAAATGGTGTCCATCCGGAACTTGGGAAGCATGTGCAGAGGTAAGAATTTCTAATTCAGCTGATCGTTTTGAGGTAAAGTGCCATTAATGTTTTTCGGTTGAGCCAATTTAAGCCCTTAGTACACTATTGTCGATATATCTTTTGTTGTTTGTTCGGTATAACGCCAAATTGTCCTGTCAATTGCCCTGTCCTGTCACATTGAAAAAAAATTGCTGTAGAACTGTTCGATATTACTCAGATTCGTTTCGGAGCTTGAAGGCTATGGCATGAGGGATGTATATATGATGGGGCCTCAGTTTGCGTCGATTCCTACATTTCAACTGAGTAAATGCTGAGAACAGGTTACTTTACAATTGGTGGTATCAATGATACTTTAAATGTTCATTGCTTTACTGTATAGAAGTGTTTATAAAGCATGTTGAAACGTCAAGAATATGGATAGGACTGGAAGAGAGGAAGGGCGGAAGGGACATCTCTCTGTAAATTGAAAAAACCAGCCAGACTGTACTCCCTCATGTTATAGCATTCTGTTTTTTGGTAGCACACAAATCACTCAGACAACGTCAACTGCTAGTTTGACGCTGTTACAAGAGTTGGGTTTTTTTGGCAAATGGTAAAATATTGCATCTCAAGTTCTCGTCACAACTGAAAATTGAACATTTATTTTTTCGTACAGTACAATGAACTAATGGGATACTTTCCCTCCCCAATTATTATACACAGAGGTATACGATAAGTACTTTAAAAGTGAGGGTATCAGGCATTCAAAAAACTTTAACCTCGCGGAAAGGTATTGTGATTTTTTCCTAACACCGTAAGCCATTTGAAAAATTGTCATAGTAAAATTCTTTGCCATAGCTAACAGCTTCGTTCTTTATGAAAGCAACCTTTTCTGCGCTACATTTTCAAATATTTATGAATTAAAAGGCGTGAAGAGATTGGTGTATAGATGTTAAACTTGTAATGGTTTCTTGTTTGCATAGCAGAATGACGTTTTCTTTCTTCTTTTTTTTTCCATTTTGGATATCGTACCCCTTGTAATAGAATGTTATATTAAAGTACTTTGATTTTGGTTAACATTACTGATAATCGCCGTTATCACGTAGGTTGATTAAGCAGGTAGTTACTACAGGAAGTAATAGTTTGAACATGACGCATATTAAGTCTAAGCTAAAGAACGGTAGATATTTTACAGCTGTTCTGTTGCCTTTTTCAGACTTGTATGTGTTCCTTCTTGTTATTCTTGAAGAGTTGGTTGACATTCATCAAAACAAAACTTCAATATCTGCAATGAAATGGGTACTATTCTATACTGATACAGATAATAATTTTACTTTTACCATGTTTTCAAAGAAATGACCATGAACCGGCATAAAGATCTCGGGGATTTTATACTGCTTCGTACAGCTCAACATTCGTTNACCGTAAGCCATTTGAAAAATTGTCATAGTAAAAATTCTTTGCCATAGCTAACAGCTTCGTTCTTTATGAAAGCAAACTTTTCTGCACTACATTTTCAAATATTTATGAATTAAAAGGCGTGAAGAGATTGGTGTATAGATGTTAAGCTTGTAATGGTTTCTTGTTTGCATAGCAGAATGACGTTTTCTTTCTTCTTTTTTATTCCATTTTGGATATCGTACCCCTTGTAATAGAATGTTATATTAAAGTACTTTGATTTTGGTTAACATTACTGATAATCGCCGTTATCACGTAGGTTGGTTAAGCAGGTAGTTACTACAGTTACTACAGGGTTAAGCAGGTAGTTACTACAGGAGGTAATAGTTTGAACATGACGCATATTAAGTCTAAGCTAAAGAACGGTAGATATTTTACAGCTGTTCTGTTGCCTTTTTCAGACTTGTATGTGTTCCTTCTTGTTATTCTTGAAGAGTTGGTTGACATTCATCAAAACAAAACTTCAATATCTGCAATGAAATGGGTACTATTCTATACTGATACAGATAATAATTTTACTTTTACCATGTTTTCAAAGAAATGACCATGAACCGGCATAAAGATCTCGGGGATTTTATACTGCTTCGTACAGCTCAACATTCGTTTCCTCTTTGTGACGTATTTTTTGCCATTTTTCAAGGTGAACGGTTCCAATAAGCTGAATAGGCTTGGTCTTCTAGCTGTTACTTGTGGTGATGGAGCTGTTCGAATTCTAAGGTAGGTGGTAAAATAGTTTGTTGCCCAGGACAGATTCTAACAACATCATTAACCTTTAAGCCAGTACTTGCTGTTTTTTATAAGAAAAGTTCATCGTCAGTCTTTTGCTCTTTGTTTTATGAATTCATTTTTCTCCAACTTAGGTAGTAATAAAAATATCTGCTTTTTTAGCATCCACTCAACATTTTCTTGCAATCTGCTTTTTATTATATTTTTGACACACTGAAAAGCACTCTGGTGGGTTAAAATGGCTGCCTAATTACACGTAGTACTAAGTAGGTTATTTTCAATTTCACAGATCTGACTTTTGCTTGACATTTTCTTGAGAACAGTCGAACAGCTAACTGATTGACCCAAATGACCTTTTTAAAGCTTTCCTGTTCAAAGGGTGGCTCAGTTTTCAATTTGTTTTAGGGTCTTTGTAAATTATTTACTAATGTTTCACGGCTGACCCTACTTCACACTGTGTGAAGGTCTTCATTCCGCGAGTAAGCTATGTATTTTACATCATAACTTTCGGACTTCCATTTCTGAAGTAAATCATTCAGGTGAGGTCGTAATGAATTAATTGGAAAACCAGACTATTGCACGCTATTCTTCCCTTAGAACTACCCTCTAAGGTTGTGTAGCAATTTTTTCGTGTAACAGTGCTGTTCTCAGAAAGTAGTTGGTATTCTAATCATAAAAATCAGCCAAATTAACAACCATGCTCGACAACTTATACTGTCTTACATTGTTACCATGTAATATGTCTGGTTTTCTTTGTTTTACTTAGCATTCCTTATCCAGAACAGCTAAGTCAAATTTATAAAGTTGATGAAAATAGCCTACGTAAGTATTCAACAGTTTATATTCTTACGGTGATGATCTGCTTGATTTTGAAACGTCAGAATCATTCTTGGACGCAATTTTTCAATGAAGGTCAAAGACTCATTGTACAGAATGAAAAAAAGTTTTATCATTTTTTTCTCACAATAACGTATTATAACTGGACTAACTAGTTGAATGCGAAGCCGAAATCACATCTCTTGAACGAAAACCCAAACCTTGATCACTACATCACCAAATAGTATAACTAGGTGTTGCTGGTTTTTGAAAAACATATGTCAACGAACGCCGCCAGTTTATTTGGACCTCAAATTTACATTTACCTTTGACCTTACTTTTCTTAAAATAGGTTTGAAATGGTTCAACAATCATGTTTGCCCACAACTAGAAAGATTCTGGCATGTTTGACAACATTCAGAGCAAATTGAAAATTTTGAAAAACTATTCCTATTTTTACGCTTGTTTTTCAGTTTTGAAAAGACTCACCATTTTAATACCAATGTTTTAGCTTTGTAGACAGTAGTAAATGGGGTTTTATTTTCGATAAATGGTTTACTTGCTCATAATTGCTCATTATATATTTTATTTCGCATTGAGCAAGAGCCATTTTAATAAACTTGGTCAATTTCTTATAGAAAGTTTGTTACTTCTATTATAAATAATCTCGTAAAATGAAATCCTATCAACGCTCTCCTAATATTTCATTGTAACTGGTTTACATTCATTTAAGAGAAAACTATTTTGCCGTGCCATTACAGCATAGTTTTGCTTGTAGAAAGCGATTCAAATTAGATTCAAAATTTGTTAATTTTAGCGATTTCTGCGACTGTTCTTATAAATGTGCAATAGCGTTAACAATTTTTTTTGCATACATTCACCTTGATTTTCCACTCTACTATATATATGTTATATATGTATATATATAAAAATATAAGTTAACAAACAAACGAAAGTAATATAGTTCTTCTGCTACCATTTGCACTGCACGATGGAAATCCAGAGCGGAAAAACAAGGTAAAAGAGAAAACTCAAAACTTGTGTATAGAACTTAACGTTTCGTATCTTACATTCATCAGCTATACTACAGCTGATGAGTGAAAGACATGAAACTTTAAGTTCTATACACAAGTTTTGAGTTTTCTCTTTTACCTTGTGTGTGTACATGTATTGTAATAAAGTGGTATTGATTTAAAAAAAGAATGGAACAGCAACCCCGGTGTTCAGATAAAATCTAGATTTTCGTCTTTAAATCAAGTCCTAAAGATGAGTTTGATCAAGATAAAGACCAGAGTGATTCATGTGACATGAGCAAGGATGACATACTGTTCTAACAAGCAGAGTTTGATGACAGTTTAGAACCCGGTTGTATCAAAGGGATTAGCAGAACTGTCAGCTTTGTAGCTGAAGGAAGAAAGTCTCTTTAAAAAGATACAAGCGTTAAATTCTATCTCAATATGGATATCAAAGTTGTTCTGTACTTCAAGGAAAATGATGAAGTTGAATGTTATGAAAGGATATTTAAAGGATTTCGTTCAAGTTTAGTATTTAAGACTATGATGCAAACTCATTAAGAGTGCCTATTAATAGCTCAAAACTTAGTGTAAACTGGTTATGTGTAAAGTAACAGTCAATATGCATCGATACTACAACACTGAAGGGAAAACATGAACCAATGGTGGCACATTACTGCTGGAATCCGAAAAGGGACAAGTCTGTGGATCATGGAAATTAAAAGAGAAAAAATTCTCGCCATAACCTCACTCAGGTTATCTTTTATCTATCTTGATTTCCATAAAATAAATTTGTGTAATGATATGCATTTTTGAATTGAATCCATAGTTCTGATTGCTTTTCTTTTGCACTTGCATGTTTATGAATAGATCGCTTTTTGAAAGAGTGCCCCGTTACAGGCATTTTGTTGCTTTTTCGTATCGTTCTTAGCAAGAAAGACAAAGCTAAGTGAAGACTTTGTATTCGGATTCAGCACCAAAAAATTGTTTATAATTAGCTGAGATATTACAAATACCAAAATTGTTTGTTTGTTTGTAGACCAGTGTTATTCTGTTATTGTTAGGAACACAGTGAATTGTGCACGTTTTTTATCTTTATTTGTAGTTATTGTGAAAATAGCCCCAAGTCTTATATTGACCATGACAAACGATTTAAGCTCTGCTACATGCAAGGTACTGGATCTTTCTTGGCTCCCCACCAAAGGTCATGGAAAAATAGCAGGAGGATTTGCAAATGGTGAGTATTTCGCCTGCTACTTAAATCCCATTTTTTAAAATTTAAGTATACCAAAGCCAATTATAAGCTCAGCAATCCGAATGCACAATGTAATAATTATGACTTTTTTTACTTGTAATAAAAAACACAAGAAAGTTACTTTTGGTTCTCTGAAATTTTTCAAGGATAAACTTTCAACAGGGATTTTTTGTCTTCAAGTTTTATTTTTTCAACAAGGCACAGTATTGTGGCTACATAAGAATTATATATGTAAACACAGTAATAGCACTACCTCCAAATCAATATCTGTTAACAACATGTACTCTCTGTGTATGATATCGTTACGCATGCAATGACATACATTTAATGTACTTCCTGATGAATATTCTGTAAAATATAAACAAATGCGAGAAAAACAGCGATAGGAGGTAGGTCCACAGTTGACCATAATTTGAGTCATTTCTCTTAGAAATTTGCAATATTTTCATGTGAAATAGTGAAAACAGGAAGTACAAATACAAATACAGTGAATACAAATTAAAGTAGTGTGCTTATTAAAGCGAATAAAGAAAATAGATTATAGCTATTTTGAATATTAATACTTCTTTTGGGTAACTCATAAAAACTCACCGAATTAAATTAGTTGGCACGGGGTGGAAGCTTAAACGGACGGACACAGTTTTTGTCGATCAAGTATTACTATTTAGTATTGAGTACGAAATTTATATCTTTCCATAACGAACTATTATTTCATTAATTTGGGTAGTTTTTGTTAATAATTGTGTTCACTATAACAATATAGTTCTTTAAGCCTTTGGGTGACAGTGATTGTTTACACTAGGTTTTCCACTGCTATCTGTTGAGAAAGGAATCATCCTGGTTTTACCTTTCTTTTGTTTTTCTTGAGGAGTTAGTCAAAATGGAAGGTGCCATCCTGTAAGAGACCCAGTCCTCTCTCTAGGTAATGTAATCGAAGGTAAAGTCTCAGAAAATGGTTACAGACCATGTGCGGAGCTACGTTGCAAAAGAATATGTGCGAGAACGAGGCTGTTAAGAGTACATGTAGCAGAGTATGTGGTGGTCATGGTCTCCACAGACGCTTGTTCCCAGCCATCATAGTACAATCTAAACTTAGCAATATTTCTTATGTTATATTTACGAAGTCGGCTTCTTGGATTTTTTAAAAAATATATAATTTATTTATAACGTTCCTTTTGTACCTACCAAACATATATGGATTTGCTTTACCTTCTGACAAGTAGGTAAATGTTCTTTAATAACTTTGTCCACGCATACTTTGTTATTTTTTATAGGGAATGTGTGTATATGGAAGATAGACAAACTTTACAGTTTACTCACCACTGATTCCAAGGATGCAGTTACCAAGCGTATGTACTATTGTCAATGTTTTGGTGTTTTCATTTTCAATGCACAGAAATTGTTGTATTAAGTATTAAAGACTTTCCCCTTCGTAATTTTTCCTAATCTCATTTAAGTATTGCGTTGCATTATCTTTGGCTCTGCCTTGATAAAAGCCGAGATAACCCGTAATCTACAGAAAATGCAGTAATGTAAACCCTAGTTATCTCCCAGACAGATAAAAGCTCTTGGTAGTGAGAACTGTAGCAAAATTGCTTTATTTCGAAGTTTCTTTAAAACAATTTCATTGAATTCGTCGAGTGGATTTGACCTCAAGAGAAACTGGTACCTTTAAAATGATTAAAACCTTATGAAAATTACATTGGTCTGTTTTTGTTGTGTTTGGTGGCTGGAGATTTTTAGTGGAGCACATATTAAACAGTTTTATGTGAATCACACTGAGAAGTGTTTGAAACACCTGTTAAAACTTGTAATAATACAAAACAAGATAAAAGGAAGATTCAATGATTTTTTTAATAGTTACGTGTTTTCGTATCAATACATCTTAAACAATTGTTTAAGATGTGATATTCCTGAATTTTGGAAGAATGTTCAGCACGATTCATAACTTTAAATACACGTTGGTTTTGGTTGTTTTTTTGGAGGGAGGGGTGAATGTGGTTTTTAAACACGTGTAGGGATGATCTGTATCTGTATAGTACTCGATGATGACAGAGATTTCACTCAATTTTGGTGCGACGTGAAAGTAGTTTATTCGAAAAACTGCTTTTGTCTTTTACCCTGCGTTGAGGAAAATGGCCATACTTTTACTTTGAATTTCAAGTCAGTTNTCACTCAATTTTGGTGCGACGTGAAAGTAGTTTATTCGAAAAACTGCTTTTGTCTTTTACCCTGCGTTGAGGAAAATGGCCATACTTTTACTTTGAATTTCAAGTCAGTTTTGAAAAGTAATCAAATTGAAAGCATACAAGCCAAGGCACAGTATGTATTATTGCTTTTTTTGGTTTGTGTTTCATTGTAATATATCTCTTTTCACAAGAAAGTAAGTTTAGATTTTTGCATGAAGAGTTTTTAAACAAGTCAGCTGTGTATGAATTGTTTTTTATTTTTGATTCAGTGTTAGGATCATATTGATATTGTAGATCACTTGGATTATTTTTTCCTTTATCATTTTTTGAAGAAGACCAAGCAAGTTAAAAGATAAAATTGTGTGTCTTTTAAACATTAAAGATTAAAGGATACTAGATTAGTTGTTAGTATACTTATTTGTTTACAGTCATTTAAAACCCAGAAACTACTTTTTTAATAGACTGTCAAGCACTTGAATGTTATTGCAATAGACTGGTTCATATAATCAAAAGGCAAATGTGCAAAAGGAAAGAAATAATTAATGATAACCGGGACTGGATGTATTTTGATGTGAAACAGACATAGCTAATGAAAACTAATTAAGACAAATATTGAGCATTCAAAGGGTATAGGAAATCTAACAGATACCACATCTGGGTTAACACATCACTGCAGGAAATGGCAAACTAAAATCAAGTAACTTGTTAAAATATCGTTTTAGAACTCCTTTTTAATATCGGAGTGTAATTTAATTTGCAATATTTCATGCCACATATTACTGATTATTATGCAATGGCCAAGAGACGTATGCTACGCGTGCAAAAAGGCTGCTATTGACATTAGTGTAAGTTAGGTGCTGGAATGCTGGTTTACAGCATCTACGCAATAAGAAGAGTGAGCTGATCTAACCCTAATTAAAATTTAAGTGCTGTTAAATAGCTAGTGCCAGTGTTAATGGTGATTTAAAAGCATCTCCATTGGATATCATCTAATTGGTTAGACCAGGATCCGGAAAATGACTATGGCTTATTTTGGAAGTCAAAAGGGTTTCGTTTCTGCGTGGTAAAAGGGAATAGGTGCCATATATTAAGGTAAATTTAATGTTAGATGCTCTATTTTTTTACCATTAACCTAGTTTAATGTTTTATTTTTTCTTCCTTAGACGTTCTACCCAGTCTTTGCTTTCCAGCGCACGATTCATCCGCTAAATATGTGACCTGGTGCCCATCGGACACCAACTTTATATTAACAGGTACACTCTAAATAATAAATTATTATTTCAGTAATGATAAAAAATGAAATTGGCAGGCTGCGCGCAGGTAGGGTAGCCACAGATGCAAACTTAGAAAGCCAGCCAAAGAATTGCGTTGGCAACAAAGTCATGATGTCAGTGGTTATTGGGGAAGACAATCTTGATTACAGAATGTTTTAAACATGTGTACGGTACTTGTTTTCTTTCGAAGACCACACGCAGTAACGTATAACTGAAAGGTAATAAATTTGATATAAGTGTTTGGTGGAAAGCCACTTGCCGTAGCAAATGGGAAGGATCTAACGCTAACGTCAGTAGGTCACTTCGATATCAACAGAAGCCATCGGTATCCGGCAGCAAGTGACATATTACAATGAAGAATACAAGTGACATTAACTTATGCGGCATTAACTGTGCGCAAATGAGCGTAACCAAATTATGAGATTATAGTCTATCCTCTGCCTTAGAATCCAGTACAAATGTCAGAGTGTATTCACCAAACCTTTTAAAAATTCTTTTGAAGGAAAAAATGTTGAGTGGATGTCGTCCTCATCTTTTCTCCTGGTAACCTTTTCGATTGTTCAAGATGTCATTCTGTAGGTGAAAATTGACAACCATCGAGATTTAAGCATCCTCTACCGCGTTTGCAACGTATGTTCTTGTTGAAGGGGGTGTTTTCCTAAATCCTTGAAGTACCAGTAAGATATCTTTTGATAGCATTGACTTTTGCGGCCACCTGAAAAGTAGCCCGTCAAAGTTGAATTCAGCCCGATTTTGATTCTGTCACCGAATATGGACGCGAGTTTAAACTATACCAGACAGTTGTTTTGCAGCCAGAGTAACAGGTTTTTAAAAAAATGACAAAAGATTGTTTTTTATCTTGTAACTGTCTGTTACAATCAAACTCCCTGCCCCTAGACTGAGCGAACGCGAATAAAAATTATAACTCAAACAATTCCCAGCAAAGATGTCATGTCAACTTTTTACCTACTGACCTCACATTAATCTCCTTCATACTGCAAAGTGTTTACTTAGTACAAGTTTGTCACAGACTCCTGAACCGAGGCCTCAAATTCATCCCTGTTTGTAGAATCTGAAAGCAATATCTTCAGACTTAGAGCTGAAAAGAAATCTCCCTTTGGTAACAAAAACAAAACCAAGAGAACGTATCTGGACGTATTTACAGACGATGCACGAATAGCAATGAAAATAATTATGGAAGCTGTTCCAGCCAAATCCCTTAGTTTGTATATATTATGTATACAGGTGGATAGACAGATGCATACATACATACATACATACATAGACATATATATATATACATATATATATATATATACATACATACATAGACATGTATACATACATATATACATACATGCATACATACATATATAAATACATATATACATACATACATTCATTCATACATATATCTACATGTTTACATACATACATAGACATACATACATACATATATAAATATATATATACACATATATAAATACATGCATACATACACATATAAATACAAATATACACACATGTATATACATACATACA
>RDPX01000181.1:1517261-1544057 GCA_003991215.1 Morbakka virulenta | reverse complement strand
TCAAACCCGGAACTCTTGGTTACTGTGCAGTGCACTAACCATTAAGCCACGGCTCCTCCTAAATTAAATTGAATTACGTCGAGTGTAATTCAATAAAAAGGAAGCATAGGCCATTCACAAAAGCTTTGGCAGAACAATATTTATTTATGGACTAGAAGTGACCTCATATTCCAGAATTCTTGGTCAAAAGATCGAATTTAGTGTTGGCAGATATACCATACCATCTTGATGCGTTATCTGTATTAAAACGAAGTCACAAATGATGCTGAAAAAAATTAGATTTTTTATGTTGAGTCACCTAAACTATCTATTTTGTATAACAATAATGCCTAACTTATTTCGCGTAAAGCTGCAAAACAGAATGTAAAAGATTTACTGTACACATTTAAAAATGATATGATTTTGATTTGGTTTCGGTTTTGGCCAATCCAAATACTTAGAATAATGCATAGAAACAGTCTGTACTTCAAAATCAGTTAAATTAATTTATTATTCAATGTATTTGGGAAAACGTTTGGTTTAGTGGTGTACCCCTATTGAAATTTGACGTTTACTTTTTATCGTGGTGCTTCAATGGTGTACTAGTAACAGCCATTGTTGTTCTTATTCCGAATCTCACTGTGTTAATGCTTCGGGTGCCATTTCTCTGACTTAACGACTTACTGATAGTATTTTTCAAGCAATGCTATTAAAATTAACCATCTTTTATAGGATATTATTTTTACGGCACCCACACACTGATATTATGTAGTTCATTATGATTATTTCCCTTGTTAGTCACAAAGGTTTTGGTCTTATTTTATGGCTTTCCGTGAATATTTACATTCTTTTTGCTAATGTGCATACTTGTTTTCCTTCCTAGCTGGGGCTGATCGTTGTTACAAAATTACAGATTTGAGAAATCCAATTGCTTCAGCATTTGTTTGTCGTCGGGGTAAGAGAAAAATAGAATCAGTTTTGTGTTTTTCTGTCACAACTTGTAAGTTTTTAATTAGTAGGACTTATTACTAGATTGTTAGATATTGTTGTTATTAGTATTATTAGATTGTTTTTTTTCCCAGAAAATTGGTTATGCATATATTTTCTTTTACTGTTTCTGTGTTGCTTTTTTAGTGTATTGGCTGGGTTAGAGTTTTTCTGATACTCTAATCATTTCTATCTTTTTCGTTCCGGTGACCTGAGAGTCTAATTGTCATCCAAAGGTGGTGAAAACTAAAACTTAGTGAAAAGAGTAACAATTATGGAAATTGAACTGCTCAACCACTATGATACCCAACGAATTTGAATTGATAAATGTGGTGGTGGGAGAACCTTCTATTCGAACCAAATGTCCAATTGGTAAGGGTATACCAGGGCAATTTTTCCGCATAAAACCTTATTGTCTTCACTGGTCCTTCAATATCCAGCTTTTACAGCACAACAAATCCAAGTAAGCACCCGTGTTCACATTTCAATGGAAGGCTTGCAATCCTCCTGAGTAGGATATGTATACGTTAGCTAAATTTTGTAAGTGTTTAAGCCCCTATTCCATAGTTCTCAAGCGCAGAGTGTAACTGCAGTAAAAGCCGAGCCTCGTTTCGGGCTCTTTTACGATTTATTTAGAGCAATAGGAGTCGTGTGGCTAGTGTGTCTTGCTTAGCAGATTTGGAACTGTTTTGCTATGAATTTTTCTCTTATATTTAATTAGTTGTATCAATGCGTATGGGATTAATGGTGGTACCAGATTCTTGTTTTTGTTTTATTTCTCCTCTTGGTTTCCTTTGTATGGTTTATTTTCTGTTCATGGTCCTTACTGGTAATATAAAGGGGATTTGAAAAGTCAAACCAGAATATGGTATTTATTAAACTGAATTAAATTAGAATGCTGGATGTAAATGACACATAGAGCACACGTTTATTGAGCTTAGCAACCCAATGGTTTGATTCCTTGAATTTAGTTCGGATCGCAGTTGCGTTTGTGTCTTGACATTTTGACACAACGCAACAATGCGTATTTTAAATGCCCCAAGAATCCACAATACAATCCCTGCAGATAATTTGATTTAGAATTAATGACACATACGTACTTGGTCACAAAAATTTTTATATTGATTTTACTTCCAAACAAACTAAATGAATTGTTGTTTAGTCGAAACAGAAAATCACATGGAAATATTTACGAGTTGCAAGTTGTTAAAAGCATTAAAGAGAACAATCAGAAACTCTAGTTCCATAGAAAATATTTAATAATAGCAACCTATACCAGACACCGTTAGTTTTAACAGGAAGGAGCTGCATATTCATTGAAAGGCGATAATGCTGGTAGTCTTGTACAACAGAACGTGGGCGAGGTAAGTGAATGTTCACGGCACAATTAACTAAATTTGTCGACGGGGTCTCAAGGGTGAAACCACTGATTTTTCAAAGGACGAAACTTAACCTGGTGCGCTGTGACATCAGAGCTGTCATCAAATTCAAAAAAAGTACTTAGCAAGAAAAAGAATTAATGCTCCTTTGGGTCAAGAATATGGCAATCACTTTCCACCAAAGAAGCTCTGGAAACTATGAGCATCAGAGACAGACAATTGTTAAAGTTAATGCATTTGTAAAATATGTTGAAATGTAAAATATGGTGAAATGCAGCAGATTGACGTTTAGCAGGAAGCATTGCTGGAAACATGGAGCATTTGAGGCATCTTATTTTTATAATGGATCGATTCAGGTCATAAGGACCTTTGTTGACTTTTAAAGGAAACAATATTTTGGTAACTTGAAAGGTGTTCGTTATTACTGGTCTTAAGACGACACCAGAAATAGCGAGATTAAGATCGAGAAGTTTGATGTTTTTGAAATAGGATACTCTTCTGATATAGAGGATATTTAATTTTTCAGTGATTTAGAGAGTGGTGATCATGAAAGGGGCAGTAGGATTGTACTTTCTTTGTTGCCCCCCCCAATATTCTTTTCCACCCCACTGTCAAAGGGGATAGTTTATGAGGTTTTTGTACAGAAATGTATCTAATTGTACGCAAGCAAAGCAGAACGTTCATTTTGAGAACGGTTTGTTTTCCATTTTAGAACCTTGAGAAATTTTATGGGCGGATGCCCTTCCCGATGCCAAGTGACAGATTTTTTTGCCAGACCCCATACTTTTTTCTTTTCAACAAAACAAACCCGAAACATCTTGGTTGCAGTGCAACTGCTCTAACTGCTACGCGGTGACTCTCCTTGAACATATCTATGAAACACTTTACCACTAGTGTTTACCACAGACCTAACGTCACATACACTATGGTCTCCATATCTCTTGTGACCATCGTGTCGACATACCTTTGTTGCCCCTAAAAATTCTTGTAAGGCAAGGTATGTTGTTTTTAACTTGATATTTTAATAAATGCACTTTTTAAAGGAAGTAGTTACTCTTAGGTGAGTTCTGTCCATTGGTCTTTCTTCAGTAGTCTTAGGAAACTTTTCGTATTACCTATGAATGCTTATTATTTGAACTTTATTTGAACTTTAGATTAAGGCTGATCATAATGAGAGGAAATTCCTTGAATAATTTGTGTTTTAACTGTTTTCGTTTGCAAGGATTCCCTACAGGAATTATGTATTCACTTTACCATAGTGGATTTTTTACATCAGAGGACGATGCTTTTCATTGTATACCAAGTGGTGCAAGATATTATCACCTCTTGATGAACACTCAAAAAGATACTCCTTGTGCGAATACAATGATTGTGACAAGACATCTAGTCTGCACGAAGGTAAAGACTGTTTTTTCCATCTGTGAATAAAAACCGCCTTTATTTTCAGGTGTACATTCGTTGGTGCAGTGGCTAGTCAGAGTTAGACATTTGAATTTTGATCTTAATAGTTTTTAAACGATCCTTTTTTGCTGCTTTATTACACACTTAAAGGCAGTTTAGTGATAACTAATATATATTGTCCAGCCGTACAAGACCACGATTGGATTTCATTATTTTGAAGCGAATATCCCTTTAAAATTTGCTTTGGGTTTGTTTAGAGGTTAAGAAAACACGGTAAGTGTGGTGCGAAAACCTTAAACACTGCAACGTTTATGTAGGGCACTGATTAACATCTTTTGCTAGAGTGGCTAAGAGTGGAAAAAACAGGGAAAACCCACCGATTTAAACACATTGCCCAAGGTGTAGTATGCGTCTGATGTACTTTGAATCAGGTGTTATAGTTTGCTTATACCAACTTTTGGGGGAAAACTTATTGTATTGGTGGATGTAGGGTCGGAGATGATATCTCTTCAATTGGAATTAGCTTGTTTATTGTTTTCCGCTTTGAAGAGCAAATATGTAATGTATTCTGGCCTGTAGAAATGCCTTCAGGTTGCATAGATTAATGTACTGCTGTTCTAAATTGAAATGACTTCCCTAATTTTTTTCATAACAAGTTTCCATTATTCAAAACCCACTGACATTTATATACCAGTATTATATTTCTTATCTTCAATGTTCTTATCCCCACTTGAATGTTTGTGGGACATTTGGTCTGCTGGTAACAATTTTTTTTAAAAATCAGAAGACATTTGTGGTTTCTGCAGCAAACTAGACAGCTAGACCTTTTGGCAAGCAAATTCCGACCATGTAACCAATCATTCATGACTCCTTGCATGAGGAATGTCTAACGGTTACATGTCAAACGCTACAAGCTATCAGGAATTTTTGCCACGTTATACTGTTATAGAGTGGTTATTGACATCCTTCTCCTAAATTTCCATGTAATACGTTACGACCAAGAGAATACTCAAATTTCCATACCTACCTCTTGTAGTATTTTTCCATAATTACTTATGATTTGTCGATTACGGTTTCTTGTTAAGGCAATGGGAAGTAATGATTGGCTGGATTTGTTAACAACTGGCTGCGACAATGGCCTTTTAGCACTACGCCCACTTTTTGGTGATACCCATGTATACAAAAGAGTCGTGGTAAGTTTAATTTTGTTCCCTGCCTTTATTAGTTAATTTTGGATCTTTTGTGTTCAGTATTCAGTTGATGTAAAGTGTAAAGCAAAGTTACTGTTTCCAATTAATTAATTGCATATAATACCTTACAATAGTCTACATATTTTATGATTTCCGTAATTGTTTTGGCATTGTGATTCCTGATAAAGATGCGAAAAGGTAGGGTTTCAATTATGAAAATTAAAATTTTTAAAGGGATTAAAAAAGGTAGTCATACTATGTGAAAATTCACTTTAGAGGTTTGACAACGTTGAGAAAGATAGAAAATGAAATGTACGACTTTCTCAATATCTCTTCAATGAATAAAACACCACAACCAATACCGTATTCAAACCAATACCTTTCAAAAGTAAATACGATTCACACCAATTTTTCTAAAAGTTCTTTATATATTACACAGTAACATTGAAGCAGATGTATGTATGTATGTATGTATGTATGTATGTATGTATGTTTGTATGTATGTATATATGTTTGTATGTATGTATATATGTATGTATGTAGTATGTATTTTTGCATGAACGGGTGTAAAGATGGATGGATGGATAAATTGATGAATGGAGGACAGAATTGATTAAATGAATTTTAAAGCTTTAGAACCACACAAGGCACAAAGCCACTCAAGTCTATGGAACTGTCATGGAAAGGAGGTAATAGACAAAAAGAAAAGAGTTACCTCAAGAAATTTTAGCTTTGACTTAAAAACATTCAGGCCATATGATAGATAAAAGTCCTCAGAAGCTATAGTGTTCCTCAATCTAGCCTCCCGAGGACTGGATGGATTGCTTTTTTTTGCATGAACGGGTGTAAAGATGGATGGATGGATAAATTGATGAATGGAGGACAGAATTGATTAAATGAATTTTAAAGCTTTAGAACCACACAAGGCACAAAGCCACTCAAGTCTATGGAACTGTCATGGAAAGGAGGTAATAGACAAAAAGAAAAGAGTTACCTCAAGAAATTTTAGCTTTGACTTAAAAACATTCAGGCCATATGATAGATAAAAGTCCTCAGAAGCTATAGTGTTCCTCAATCTAGCCTCCCGAGGACTGGATGGATTGCTTTATATTGCCCTCTATTTACAGAAAGAGACTATGAAGAATGGAGAATTTAAGACAAAAGAAGTGGATTTACTTTAGATGTGAAAGAGTTTAACCCATAAGAAGGAGAAAGAATGTTGGAAGGAAGAGAGTTACAAAACCAGGCAGTTGGGAATTAGGATGCGATCATAGAAACACTTCCTTACAAGTGGAGCCATGGGAGCACTGGGATGAAGATTATGTGAGTAGTTGAGTCAGGCGAGATGGCAGAATTTTTCAATATCCAGGTACAGTTATTAAAGGAAAAGGGGAAACCATTTGGGACTTAACGTGTAACTAGTACTGGCTCTATCAGTAAAAAAGAACAATTAATATAATCAGGGATATGCAACGTCTTTGTGTTTGTATTTTATGCTGGAAGTAGCAAGTAGTGAGTATTGCATTTTGTATTCGATGTTACAGTTGAGAACCGTGCAGAACGTAAAATAGAACAAGGGTTCAAATTGTAAACATTGGGAGCATTGGAGGATAAAGTACCTCCTTTTTTTTATTTGGCAACAGCTTTAAATATTTTTTCTCATGTGCAATGATGGAACATCATACCACGAAGAGGATTTTCAAATTCTTTCCTCCGTTTCATCCGTTTAAGTCAAGTAGTTTGCTATAAAAGCTGTTTAAATAGGAAGTAACTTGTGTGATAGCTCGCATAGTGGAATTTCATTTTTGTAGCGTACAGTGAGCATCAGGAAAAGTTGGGAATTTGCGCGTTTTACATCAAGGTGTCTATTTGCCCACACATTTGTTGTTTCGCCATCGACCCTGGAAGATTACAAAGGCAGATAAATGAAGTGTGGATGTTGTCTGAACAATGAGGTTGAACAATGGCTGCGAAACCATGAATGACAACCTATTATATTCTCCATTCCAATTTACAGTAATTTCTCTTATTCTTGCATTATAAGGATTTACCATACCTTAATGCAGTGAAGAGTATAAGTTGCTATCAACTAATTCGACTGCTGCTTATGGGTTTCGTAGTCATTTACTCTACTATCTAAGCAAACGGCACTACGTTCCTAAATAGATCATTTTTACAATACTGTTTACCTTTCGTTTGCGCAGTGCTTTCAGCAGGTTCATAATTATAACGTATTTACAAATATGGATATTTGAACTATTTTATGAATATTACTTTTTAAAGCCTAGCGTGAATTGCCAATTTAAAATTTCTATTAGTATTTTTTTCTTAAATTTGTCCAGAATTTGTATAAAATAGAACAAGACGTTATTGACGAAGAAGATAATGTGAATACCTCAGAAGATAAAAGTTGTCAAAGTAATTTGCCGGCAAGAATAAAGGATAAAATAGATAAGTTACTTCTTCAATGTTGCAGCAAGAACTATGAAAACGACTTTGATGTTTTCCGAGATGCTGCAGAAAGAGCTGCAGAATTGATGAATGCAAGCAAGTACACTTTTAATGATTTTAATTTTGTAAGTATATCTTGATTTTTTAATAGTTTTGATCTTAGCTGCAATAATAATGTTAATTTAGTTTGGCCTGTTGAGGACAGCTGTAGATGATGTCGAATACGGGTGATCACATTAACACTTTTGGTGCAACCTGATATCATTTGGTAGACAGTTGCTTTTTGTAATAAAAATCAGGTATATTGTTTGTTTCCATTGTAACCATCAGATTCTTCGGAATGATAACTTTAGTACTATATTTTGTACTTACTTTTGTAGAAGCTTTTATTCTTGACGTTATTTGGATTGGTGTCCTCAGCATAAAACAGATAGTTCATTACCGAACTACCGTAGGTCTCCATTTTACTTTGCCCTGAGCCAGTAAATACAAATTTACACAATTAATCCCACTGATCTCAGTAACGCTATCGCTCTTCAAGTCTTTTTTTCTTCCTTTCGTTCTTGTTCAATATCCTTATTCCATTCAGAAGCACGTCTGAGGATGCGGGCAATTACAGACATTTTCTCTTTTTTTTTTCCGAAAGAAATCTTTGGGGTTTTTTTTCATATCTAGCCCATGATTTTGCCCTACCCCAAGCTTATCTTTAACACTAAGCTGTAAGACCAAGCTCAATTGCTTCTAAACGTCTTGTCACACGTTTTAGTGTCCAGCATTCTGAGCTATAATTTGCAAGGGAGAAGACAAGAAATCGTAGTAGTCTTCTATTGAGAGCGCTCGCTACTTCGAATTGCTAGTTATGAATACTGTTGCAGTTTTTTCTTTGTAATGGTCAATCCTATTCTTATTATTTCTTTGAAGGACGTGTACTTGTTGTGAAGATGAAATCGAGGTATACACAGTTTTCCCCATATTTTCGCCATTACTTTGTATGGAGCGCTGATCATTAAGTCTGTTTTTTGCGGGTTTTATAGCTTTTGTCTTAGAAGCATGGAGGTGAAATTTTAACATGTTAACATCTTAACATCATGACATCTTTTAAACTTCGCATTTTCACATCTTGAAATGTTGACATCTTATAATTTGCAAGGGAGAAGACAAGAAATCGTAGTAGTCTTCTATTGAGAGCGCTCGCTACTTCGAATTGCTAGTTATGTTGTTAATACTGTTGCAGTTTTTTCTTTGTAATGGTCAATCCTATTATTATTATTTCTTTGAAGGACGTGTACTTGTTGTGAAGATGAAATCGAGGTATACACAGTTTTCCCCATATTTTCGCCATTACTTTGTATGGAGCGCTGATCATTAAGTCTGTTTTTTGCCGGTTTTATAGCTTTTGTCTTAGAAGCATGGAGGTGAAGGCCAGCTTTTTCCTTTGGTTTGCTGAACCTCTCAACCAACGACTAGTTCATCCATGCTGTCAACTGTCAATAGAACGTCATCTACGTACTTAAAGTTTGTGATTGTCTTGCCTACAGGTTTGATGTTACCATCGAAACCCGAAGAGTCTTTCTCCTTTTACTTTCAGAATATTTGTTCAAAAGGTGGGGGTAAATTTGCATCCCCTTTTTACATTTCGGCCGATTTCAGGTCGACTGTTAGTCCGTGAGTATTGTTGACTACTGCTTGATGGAATTCATGCATATTCCTAATTGAATCAATGATGTGTTTAACAAAACTCAATTCTAACGTTTTCACAGAGCGTAATAAGGTACCATGTGAAGTGACTTTTCGAAGCGATTAAGCACAAGCAGATACCGCTTTGATATTCTTGGTACTTTTCAATCACCATTTTTAACTTTGGAATTTGATTCCTCGTTTTTCTTTCACATGGAAAATCAACCTATTCTATTGTTATTTTTATACATTAAGCTTGAAAATGGTTTTAAGCCAGTGGCATGTTAGTGGTATAGTTCTATTGTTGTTGCACAGGTGCATATCTCGTTTTTTAAATTCATAGAAAGATGGAGTTTAATCAGTCTTCGGACTACTCTTTTTTCTCAGTTTGTTTTCATGACTCTGAAGAGAATCAGTGTAGTATTTGTGGCGCTTATCAATTACATCAGTTTTGCTACTATTTCTTCTATCCCAAGGCTTCTTCCTTTTTGTCTCTTTGATAGCTCTTTTTACTCGTGAATACAAGTTGCTGTCTTTCGTCCTTACTGTTTCTTGGTGGTTTTTGCCGCAGTATTTTGTACTTTTTGTGTTGATCACAGAAGTATAACTTGTATCTTGTTTCACCCTACCCCCCCACACCCAACCGCCAGAGAGTAGTCTGTTCTTTTCGTTTTTATACTGTCAGGCATTTTTTCGGGTTTAGTTTAGCATTTTAGATTCTTGGTAATGGTCTTTAACTGAGTTTTTGATTGATTTTTTTCTGTAAGGTTTCCCCGGGCTCCTTTGTTTGTTTTTCTCTGTCTTCCCTTATCATAACTTGGACTCGAGTTGTTTTTTTTTCATTTTTTTCTTTATGTACTGCTTTTTTGTTAAAAAGCGATAATCGTCCATCTTCTATCGATTTTTATAAGTTTTCCGCCTAATATCCAGAGATTGTTCTTCCTTTTTCTTGCGATCTTGGTGTTCGCAGCGGTGATTAGACTCTTTATCCTTTTTTCCCTTACTTTTTTTGGTACTGATCTTCCTGACGTGAAAGCAATGCTGCAAAGCGAGTTGATATCTCTATCCTATGGTTCTCGTTTATCAAATAGTAGTCATATCTGAATAATGGTGATGATTTCATTACCGTTTTTTAGTCTTCGTCCATGTCCACGACTAGACGTTGGTGATTCGTGATGTAATTGGCACCTTGTCTTGTTTTAACATACTTCACACTCCTATAGCGTGTTTTACCAATACATAGACATGGTTCCGGTTTTTTCTGTCTGGAGCAGCACGTCCTTGGTGTCTTGGGTGATGTTTTAAGGGTGTGTTCACAATAACTAAATGGTTCTTTTTAAAGTTAATCAAAGCCATTCCACGCTCATTTTAGTCAACCAGCTTAGATATACCAGTACAGTTGGAGTTGTTGTTTTGTTTGCCAACCTTTGCATTAAAATCTTCCATTGTGATGGTGATATCTCTGCTTGGACTGTTTTCTATTGTTTGTTATAATGGATAGTAGAATTCATTTAGATCTTTATAAGTTACAGCATTTGTTGTATTGAAGTGTCGCATACTACTATACTGATTGTGTTGGTATTGCCTGAATCCTTAATTTGACAATCCTATCCGAAATCGGATTGTAACCCATCAAGGATTTTGCTGTATCTGTTTAGAGCATGACTGCTACTTTGATCTTGCATCTTTCCCCTTCCGTTTCGTAGGTGTTAAAGCGGCCGTTGTTAGTCCAGTTTGTGTCTCTAATGTCAAAGATTTCTATTTTGTTCCTCTCCACCTCAGTGTAATTGGTATTTAGTTTTTCAATTCCCGTCAGTTTACACACATTCCATTTTCCAATTCGGAATCTTAATTGTATAATCATAGGTTTTTTTCCTGTCGCATATTTGACATTACCTGGCTGGTCACCGACTGGATGAAAAAAGCAGTATGGAACGAGCGAGGACTTCTGTCCTTCATGGAGAGTAGTCAACATAAAAAAACCAGAGTACTGCTTCAAGGTATCTTTCTCTGCTGCAGGTTTTCTATACCGGAAGTTATGCATCTGCGGTCTATTTGGTTGAACTGAACTCCACCAGACGTGTACTCAATGAAACCATCAAACAGCCGTACTGAGATATGCAGGGGTTTTTGTTTTAAAATAAACTTGAGGATTTTTCAGACCTTTTCTTTCGAAATAATTAAACGTTAGTATAATTTTTATGTCATTGTATTTTGTTAATCTTTATTCAGTGGTTTTTATGTTTTTCTATTTGTTTTAAAACTTTTCCACTTATACCACTCAAATTTGTTTTTCAAATTCTGTTGTTGTCACCTTTGCAAGTTTGTATGCAATAAAATGTAACAAGCGACTTCGAATCCTGACTTACGTCGTTTGGGTAAACAGTTTGGTTAATTTTTGTTTTTTGTTTTTCCGGATTAATTTTAGTTTTAATTTAATTTTTTAAATCTTAGCACAATATTGTTCTTATATTGGTTTGACTAAAAAAGATTCAAATCACCTGACTTTAAACATAAGAGATTCAATGTTTTTTCCTATGAGGCTTATGATGCTGAAAATAAAGAGATTTAAACGAATTCTTTCAGGTATTTGTAGTACCGGTGATAGGTTGCTACTGTAGTTCAAAGTGCTTATTTCTAGTTGTGTAAAAAAACTTTTAGAACTAAGTTGAAAGATATATTGATTACCAAAAATAGTCTTATTTGCTCTTCACACAAGCTGAAAAGTCTCATAGGAGAGGTAAACTTTAGCTTGTAAATTCAAAAATTTATCAACTGTTTTAGAAAGCAGGTGAGGCTTCTTTACAACGAATGATTACTCACATTTTGGTCATGCAGGAATAAAGGCAGCCAATGTATTATAAACAACACAAAAAGCAGCATAGTGCCTCACCCGTAAGGCTCGCATTGGCCTGGCAATTGATCAATGCCATACAAAAAGAAATCGTGAATTATTTATCTTATTTCGTAAAAATGGATTAATCTGCACCTTTTAAAAGAATTAAAACATAACAAGATATATTAGTGAAATTGTGACATTTTGACCATCTTTTCAAAAGTGAAAGTATTTCAACACAAGCTTCAAGAGCTAAGACTGATATTTAAGAAATAGGTGATACCAGATATACAAGATGGCCATACAGAACCACATAAGAACAATTGCCGTGATATTGACAATCCTAATTGCACGAGCAAATTTTTTAAACTATTGCAGACACTGGGAACTTTGTGCCCAAATTAACTTCAAAAAACAACTGCCCCACTCCCCAAACATGGTCAGGTTTTATTTCAAAACCGTCTTAGAAAGGATAATTTTAAAGAACATTATATATATATATATATATATATATATGTGTGTGTGTGTGTGTGTGTGTGTGTGTGCGTGTGTGTGCGTGTGTGTGTGTTTGTGTGTTTTATAGCGGAGCACGGTACTATTTAATGCTCACCATTGATCCTTTTTATTTGCGCAGACTATGTGGTGTAATACCACGTTGTGGTTTGTTATACATAAAGATGTATGATTTAAAGAAAAAGCATTTCACCATACCAAGCCACTTATGTTGAAGTGATTTGACTTTATGTAAGCAGTGTTGTGCATTAAGCTCCTTAAATGATAATGCCATTCAAGTGTTTTTTTGAAATGTGATGTTGTACTATTTCTGTTTATGCAGATTGGGAGCGCGCTACTATAAATGTCTATTATGATAGCTTTGTACAAAGAACCTTAACGACTTTAGTTGGTATGCACGAAGTGTATGAAGGCAGTTTGCAAGTTAATATGAAAAACTGAGCCCACGCTTTCAAGCTGACACATAATGTTTGTTCCGTGGGCTTTTATACTATGAGCAGATGACCCAACCTATGTTCACAATGAATAATACAATGTACTCTTGCATGGTAGGGCCATTAGATTTAAGCAACTGCAAGCAACCGTTTTGTTTACTGATGATCCTTTTGTTCATTTTGGTAATGCTGTTCCTATCGAGGTATCACTTTAAGGTTTGGTGCATGTACGTTGCCATTGTTGACCTTTTCTGGGACTCGCGGCGTTTCTTCTTCAAATTGTTGGTCATTGCTATAGCAAATTTAGGCAAGAAATAATGCATTACTTCCATTCACTGATGTTGCCTCAGGTTTTACAGTCCAGTTTTTGTTCCAAAGCTGTGCAACTATTTACCTCTCCACATCAGATGCCATTTCTTATATGAGGATCCTTCGGGTTACGAACAGTATCATTTCTTAAAGAATAATTATAAATATTTCTCTACGTAATTCTTTATAGTATTTGACGAAGTGTATGCATTTTATTAGGAAATATTGGCAAGAAAAATGCAGAGATACGAGATCCATGTTACCGCAGACCCAGAACAGAGGCCAGCCATTAATTAACTTTTCCCTTGATTTCCCCAATGCCATCTATTTCCTTCCAAATCTCTCCGTGTCATACTGGTTTGGCGTACTTTTCCGGTTAAAAACCAGTGAGGAATCCATCTTCAAGTGACCGGTGATTCTGTACGTTGTCTTTTCCAGAAGCATGCAATCACTTTAGCATGGAAATGCTGAGACGTATAAAATGTTTGATAAGAATTAATGCGAATGGTTGGAAATTTAGAGAATGGTTAACTCAGTTGTTTACTATTATGACACATTTTTGTTGTGTCCATCGGATAGGTGTTTTCCCAAAGTTCTTTTCTCGTATCCCGTACCTTTCTATCTTTAGTCTGGGGCTTTTGATATAGTTGCATTTCTTTCACCTCCACAGATTTACTAAGTGATAATGAAGAAGGTGATGGCATGGAATCAGACAGCGAGAACGGACCACTAGGTACTTATAGCTGTGGTATCTTGTTATTAATATTGATGTAGGTTTTGGTAGTGTATTTTTTTTTGATAAGAAAAATACACAAGGCAATTGCATACACGGCAAAATACCACGATCTTGTTAAAGTAAAGCCTTTTTTCTAGTTTACACCAAAAAAATTTTGTACAGTTCTTGCATTAAGTTTATGCTCCATGTAATTTCAGCATAAAAAACTCAGTTGACTTAAATGGTGAATGAAAAGATCAGAGAATATTTAATGGTCGTAGTTTAGAGTTAAGATTTTTTAGGATAATGTAGTATTTCAAATTTGTAACCAATAAACAGTTATTGAAACCACACAAGTAAAATAATAATTCACTTAATTTGAATACAAACCAATTCCCAAATGCCAAAAACTAACAGAACTGGGAGCAAAGCGAGATACTTAAGAGTAGGGAGTACTTTGAGGAACTGTTAGGTATTGTGGCACAAAGGTACGGTCCAAGGCATTTAATTAATTGTTCAACTACATTTAATGTTCCATTTGTGATATCGAAATAAGGAAGTTTTGAATTTAGGCCCCGGAAATAGATGGTATATGTGGCGGAGCGTTGATTGTTTTAACAAAGGCTGTTCTAAATTGCTTTTAACGTACAAAAACTCAACCTTTCAAATTGCCGAGTAGTGCCTAACGAGGTATTATTTTTTAGCTGATGAGGCATTAAAGAGATAATCAGAGTTAAAATCTCTGATAGGCAATCAGTCTGGAGCTTATACTTGCATAAACTGTAGGGCAATAGCTGAACCGTATGTCTTACTTAGGGGTTTATGGAGGTCTATGTAGAGCAATTTTTGTGATCATCTTTTCCACCTTGGACATACGTGATTGTGAAATGTTGTTTGTCTGTTTCTTAGCTAAAAGAATAAACACACTTATATCTGAAGCCAGAAGCAATTTTTACTTAAATGTAACATTTTTTCTCTTCGAATGAGTGAATTGATAGAACATATGACGGTAGTGACAGTTACCATTGCTTAATATTGCAGCAACAAGTTTACTGAAGCTGAAAAAGATAAACCAAGAAATTCAAAGGCTTCGAGACTTGTCAAGTGAAAATGGCGACGAGGTAAGAAATACATTAAAATGAAGCCAGTAATTTATGTTTTCCAGGTTATGCATATATTTCCGACAAACACGAGCTGGTGAATCTAGTATTTCAAGTCAGATTTTATGCAGCTTATTTTTAGTGAACTAATTGTGCAAAATTGTAGTTCCGGAAAATGCCGAGAAAGAAAAATGTGCCGGAAAAGGAAAAAGTGCCGGAAAGATAATTAAAACAAGCAAATAGATTAGAAAGCCACACTTAATCAATTGGTCCTTAGACGGTCAGCAGACGCCTGGTAAAATTTACTGCTTGTTCTTTTAAAAAAAAGCAGTTAATGAATTGCTAGTATATTTCGTAGTTATTCCAACTATAACTCGGTAATTTGGTGAAAAAAGTGACAAAAGAATGGATTTTTGAAAGTTACTTTTGTAGTAAGATTGCCATTTGACCTCAAGTCCCAAGCAAGAGATCTCGTAGAATGTGTCAGGACCAGTGGGATCCTAAAATAATATCCTAAAAAGGTCCTAAAATTTACTTAACCGAAACAGTGAAATAGGCGTCGAGGTCGGAGATTAAGATTAACGAAAAGACTGGGAGATATTTCCCATTCTGTTTTGTAGCAGTTTGTTGCAAATGAGAAGTTCGTTTTCTTTAGGTTCTCCTGAGTGTAGGATGCCCAAGCCGTTCATGTTTTATGCTGTTTACGCAATCAATTTGTTAATGTGCCATTAAGGTTCTCCTGTTGTTAAGACGTCATCGGCATGTTGTCCAGTTTGCCTTTTTAATCCAAAATCATCTAGCGGGGATTCCATTTACTATGAACGAAACAGCTGGTTTTCCCATTGCACCAAGCTATGAAGTAGGAAATATTGGCCATGTGGTGTGCAGTTCATGTGATTTATAAGAGAAACGGGGAGCTAGGTCTTAACTCACTGAACAAGGAATTTTGCTGTTGGGGTGTAGATTACTTAATCTGTTTCACTGCAATGTGTTTTGTGAGGGTGTACAACAATAGTGAAATAAGTATTAACCAATGAACTTATTACAGTATTGTGAATGTAGGGGTATGAAATTTGTCAAAAAGAGCTATGATTCACTTATAGAAGGAGACATCGTGATAGATTTAACCATGATTTGTAGACGTTGAGTAATTGTCGTTGTTCTATTAGACATTAATCGTACATTTTAGATCCTCTCTCATGACCCAAATTTATTTCTTTTGGTTGACTTTTGGTGATACACCGAAGGCAATGAACAGTAGTTTTCATGCCTTTGTTTGTGATATTTTGTGTAAAATATCTTCACTGTACAGCATTCACAGTGGAACATTGTTTTTAGTGAGGGTTATTTTTCTCAACGCACAACAAGAAAAGGGAGTGAACGAATATTAAAGTTTAGTATTGCTGCCTTGGTTAAAAGGTAGATATCATATTAGTTTTGCCAGATTTCTGGCACTTGGCCATAGATTAGTCACAGAGTTACAACCATTTAAATTTTTCACGTTAATTAGCCGGGAGATTTCATATTGTGCTGTAATCGTTTATTTTTCAGAGGAGAGAACGTACTGTTTCCTGTCCGAATTCATTTAGGTTCTTTGGATTCAATAAAGGTTAGTATTTTAACTATGTATGTTAACTAGTTTGTGGATTTCATCTATTGTTGATCCGATTTCATATACTACCGATCTTATTTTATCGTTGCCATTCATAAAATTTCTACCAGAGTGCTCGTAGCAACAGATTGCTTCAGTTAACTTTTACCCTACCAAACAGCCAATATTTCTCCAGCTGACAATTAACGGTGCGCTTGTCGAGGGCACAAGTCCATGAACTTTTCTCATTCATTATTTGTTTGTCAGTAACTGAATCAATCTTACTTGTTGTAACATTCAACCATCCAGCCAATCAATTAATCCATCCATTGATCAGTCTGTCATCCGGTCAGGTTCTTTTCAAGCCCGATCAATTGGGTAAACAACAGGTTTTTTTCTCATTTTTTCACAAGCAGTTCCACCCGTCCACTCATAAAAGTGACACCTTTTATCTCACATTGTGTAGTGCAATATCTTGTTATGTTTACCTATTTTTTTACTTAAGTAGATGTATGGCCTCGCAAATTTTCCCCTGTTGGTAAACACAAAACAAATAAGTACCTGTTATTAATTTATTTGTAGTTAAAGTGATGCTCTTCTTTTGTTTGCCAGAAAATGGATATCCATTACCTGGAAATACCTTGCGTGCTGAAAACGGTAACGAAGAATTATCGACTTTAAGTGAGGATGAAATGGAAGATATGGAACTTTGTTCTGGCAGGGATACTGCAAGACTGATCACGCCAAACGTATCGCTTACATCAATAGATGATAATGAACTTGATGAAGATGATAGTGAAAGTGCTGTTAAGGCCCCTGAAAGCCACGAAGCTTCATCTGGGGAGGAAATGAGAGAAGATAAGGGTTTAGAGGAGGAAGTTAACAAAGATAAAGCTTCAAAAGATGAAGAAAAGAAAACCAATGTCGCTAGTGATGGTTTAAATGGTGTCAATGGAAACAATGATAAAGAAAACGTTTTGGAAGAAGAGCGTGCTACAGAGCTTGATACAGTTAGTGGCAAAGATGAGGAAATTGGGACTACAGAGGGTGAAATTAAAGAGGGTAAAGCAAGAGAGGAGCAGGAGGATGAGAACATAATTAAAGGAAGTAAAAAGGTATCAGTGGATGGTGAAGAGAGTGAAATATTTAGTAAATGCATTGAAGAGGTAGAAGAAGCCCCTGTCTCCACTAAGGAAGCTGGCAATGAGAATTTACTGGATAGCGAGCCAGATTCTAGCGATGACGAGAATAAGGCTGACCTTGCAGATACAGAGGAGTCACAAGATGAGGAGTTAGCCGAAGATAGTGAGATAAGAGGACTTGCTTCAGTAGCAGAAGAGACAGAGGAAGAGCTTGAACAAATGGAATTAGACAAGGAACAGGCGAAGAAGCGCCTAGAGGAAGTAAATCTCAGAGAAAAACAAGCCGAAGCAATGACAACTAAAAATAAACTTGAAGTTAAAGCTGAAGGTATCACTTGCCAGCCAAAGGCAGATATAGGCATAATAGTTGAAAAGGAAAAAATTCACCAAAGTATTGATAGTTTTGAGGAAAGGATTTCATCTCATCATCAAGTATTGCTGAAAAAAGAACGCCCGTTATCAGATAGTTTGGAGAACCTGCGAAGTGTTGAAAAAGAAATAGATCTAATGAACCTTGCAGGACACAAATCCAAGAGCGGATTCGGATTATTAAATAAGTTGAAGAGCAGGAGTTTAGATGCACTCTTTCCTGGTGGCGACAAGGAAAAGTCGATAAAAACATCAAGTCAGGTTAGCTTGGATAGAAGTGCAGTATCACTCGTCTCAGAGCCAGATTCTCCTGAAACGACAAGATCTAACAGCGTCAGCCGGGAATCCAGGCATTCTCACGAGACATCCCAACTTTCCCTAAATGATGTATGTTGTTCATTTTCAAGCCAAGAGGACGAGGTTGTGTCAGAAAAAAAGGGATTTCCATTTAAGTTTAACTTTAAAAAGGCTAAGTCACTCACGAATCTAGAGATGAAGAAAAATAGAAAACAAGAGGAAGATGGTGAGAATCAATTTTTACATTTTTATTATACTATTGTAGGCATGACCTCAAAATCAGTTGACTAGGAATGTCAGTTTTCCTAGAATTATTGGATGTTCTCGAGTTTGTTCAAATATCCTTTTCAAAATTGGCGTTTTTCTCAGCGTTTTAGTACCAATTGATGGTAACTAAGAGTACCGGAATTAAAAGGTTATTGGGAGTTGCATAGGATCTTGCAAGGAAGCCTTACAGCAGCTCCTTCCTGTCAATTTGCTTGCTTCTGTACAAGCGGAACGTTTACCTTAAAACTTTTTCTACAAGTTTTGTCAAGACACATTTATAAGCATGACTTTGCTGTGGTTTTGAGGGAGCTCAAAAAAGCAGGAATTTCTTGTTGTATATGTTGCAGGGACAGCATTTGTTTTTATTCCCTTAGCATCTTCAGGAACTTTGATTGAGGTGGGTTTAATAAACATTTTCCGGCCGTTGGGGTTTTATTCAATAAGCAGGGTTGTTTTCGATTTCAAGGGTTTGTTTGTACTTCCTTGCTCTTTTTTGATTGACATTTGCTGGAGGCTTTTCATTTAGCAGAGGAATTGATTTGGCTGTACATCAGCTGTAAGTTTCATGGTTTTAGACTACCCCATATACATTTATATGAAAAATGTGGTACATAGTTTACCTAGATAATTATTTATGCACAAGGGTTGTTGGACTTTGGCGTGTTTTTCTTGTCTTCATAGAGGTTTTTCTTTTGAGGTTTTTATTTAATGTTCTCATGCGACTTACTAACGTTTTGAAAGGGTTTTCATTCGGGAAGTTTGACGTCTATTGTCTTTTTGTGGCTAGATCGAAGAAAGACCATTATGGGCGGTATTTGTGTTGAGAGTGCAGCAATGAGAAGAACACAGGAGATGGAAAAGTAAGCAAATAATTTTGACATGTATTAATTTATTTTCAAATCAACCATATAATTGTTTTTCATACCATAATGTTTGGAGGTCGTTTTTAAGCATTATGTTAGGGGATGTTACCAACCATTAACCTAGCAGTTGTTTTTTGGAATAGCTCTTTAAAGAGAAATATTAGTTAGAATTTACAAAAGATAATTTATATTTGCAGTAGCTGCAGAGCAGAATCTAGGAAGGTTTCGGCGGGGGCAAAGACAGTTAAAGACCATAGTCGTTGCATATTTGTTCCAGTTGCTGCGAGACATTGTGTAGGAGCTTTGGTAGAGTGCAAATTTGGAAAATGGGAAAATGTTCATGAGAAGAAATGATTTTGAATTGGTGAGAGCCTTGCAATATTACATACTTTTCTCAGTTATTTATCTCATTCAATGCCAAACAGTAGCCCAAAATGGAAAAGTAACGTGAAAAGAATGGAATTTTTATTGACCTTGTTTCATAACAGGCATATCTAGTTATTTATTCATGCAATGGAATATGACTGTGGATAATACCCACATTGCAAGAGTATGCGATCAAGGAAGCAGTTTAACTGGCAGTTAGTCATAGCACAGACATGCGTTGTTCAGGTCATAATATCCCGAAGAGAATCGGTGATGATGATAGTGAAGTAAAAATGCAACGTTAAACCATTACATTGCCAGTCTATGCCGATTTCATTACCAGTACACATTCAATGCACCGTTGTTTGCATTTATTAAAGGCATTTGATGATAAGCAATTGTTTAAGGCATCGAAGCTTAAAAGGTATCCACCTGTATGTTTTGATCCAGACATTGGTTTAGCTTGAAAGTTAAAACAGATTATATTAAGAAAGTCACTTTCATCGAAAATGAAGTCTGCGGGTTTAAAAAACCGAATATTTGCAACCATAGCTATTTCTTGGGTTCCAAACAACACAAAATCGGATCTTGTGTTTCACGACACCTGGTCTTTAATTTTGGCGCTGGTAAAATATCTGACGTTGGGAAAACAAAGGTTGTTACCACCATTTAATTCAATTACCCAGAAGCTTGAACTAAACTTAAAATTCGTACTCAAAAATTTGAAACAGGGTTAAAAGGAGTGTATTCCTTGGAAAGAGGAAATGCTCGAGATCGCAAATTGTAACGCTTGAGGCTAACTCCCGCAGAAATCAAAAGAGGCGCATTTGGGAGTTAGTAATCAAAAACACTGTTCAGAAACCTCCATAGAACATAGTTTCACTGATTTTGTTTTGAAATAGTGATGGGTGAACAAGATTCCAGTGATACAAAATTCTTTAAGGAGTTATTTGGATTCCTTACTTTACTAAGACCAGGTTATTGGGCTACTTCAGTGCTTAACGACCCCAAGTATGTTTTTGTTTTTTACTTTTGTGTGAAACTGCTTTTGGTAGTAGACAAATTGAAGTAACATGTTCACAAAGGAAAATGGAAACATTATTTGCTAAGGATGGCCGTAATTGTTTACTTCAATAAAGCCCGAAGATATTTGACGTCACTTTAATTTCTGATAGCACCTTGAAACAGGCAGTGAGAGATATTTAATTGGTTAGGATTTTAGACTACAATTTCGACGACTCTGATTCTCATACTCACTCAATATTGCCGTTATTTTAGTGTCTGATGAATTCTGCTTTTGCCCACACTAAGGTCTATAAATGTGTACAAGCTATGCTGTGATAATTGGTCTTTCAAATTATAAAAATCGATAGGGCCTGCTCCTTGGTAGTAGGTAAGGAAAGATGAAACCTTGTGAACATTGGCAAACGGCAGCACTCTATTTCTACAAAGAATTCACTCGCTTTATGATAAAGTAGATACTTTACTGTGCAGGAACATAAATTCTGCCGACAGGGAATACCGGGCAGTACTGCAGGGAAGAGAGAAGGCCACTGCCCAATGCAAAGCTGTACTATGCACATCACATGAACGAGACAGGGAAATAAAGAGAAACGCATGTCAACTGGTGGTGAAGGCAGAAAAACATTCTTTTTCAAAAAACTGGAAGTGTCATACATTTGATCGAACAGAATTGCCTTTAGTGTGATATGAATATTTGGTACTCAGTAAGTTTGTGTGTAAATGACATGCATTGGAGATTGTAGGATTGGTACATCAGATTTTTTCATTAGCGCCAAATAATGTCCGACATTTTTGTAGAACATACAAATTTAGAAGAATGCCCAGTTAAATGCTTGTAGAGGATCAGTGCCTGGGTGTCCAGTCACAGGTGAAGAAATCAGTAGATTTGAGATTTTGCATAACATTACACTATCAAGTTAAGGTTGGTACTTTTTAAATATGAGTTGGTAAGGCACATGATCAAAACCAATAGTCACCATCCAAGTCCTGTCAAGGTACAGGCTCTTCCAATATTTTGAGGAGATGGTTTAACCATGTGGAGGTTTGGGGGATACAGCGTGTTCAAACAGACATATGCAGGCCAGAATCTGATATTGAAGTAACGTGGCTTGACAACAGGGCTAGATTGACATCGTAGGCAAACCAGAACAAAACTGTTTGTACCAATAAATATCGAGAAGCCCAACTTCCAAACATCTAAAAGTTGTGCAGACAGAAACTCTTAGTGAGATAATTATCCGCGTTTCGATCGCATAGCATTTCTGTAGCAGTAGAAACAAGGAAGCAACTGAAAATGTTGTTCTAATGAAGCACTTGACTTAATATCATGACTGGGTTCAAAGGATGATATGTACTGTTGTTGCCTCGGCCGTTATGGTAACATACACGAGTTAGTGTCGTATGTTGGATTTAGTACCCTTTAGCAGTCTCAAACATAGTTTTGGCCTCAAATTTATTGAGACAGTAATTTTTTCGTATACAACCAGCCAGGTTTCTTGTTAGTTCAGATTAGTTTTTGCGGATGCTTGCCGTACAAAGAGTATCATCAAGGGAGTAATGTTAGATATTTTTTCTGTTCTTACTTGCACGTTTGAACTTTGGTAACACAAGAGTGAGTTTTTTCGTATTAAGAGTTCTGGATGTTGTTTTGAACGTTTTGTTTAGTGATAAAAATTTTGTTTCCCAAATTACAAGGTTCTATTTGTCAGTGGTTCTAATTATAACAGTCACTACTGAACACTCGTACTTAGTACTCTCATTTGGGTTCTGACGTACATATTCCAATCCATTGTTTTGTTTGCACATCGATGAAAAAGGGGAAGGCTCAATTTGACATTTGGAGATGCTCTTACTAAAGTTAAAAATAGTTTCAATGCCGTTTAAGTATTATTAGACACGAACAGGTCTAACCCCGAGCGTAGTCATCTTTTGATGTTTACTGTTCCAAAATCGATAACCACGTATACAGACTTTGACCGTATCTGATCTTGTTGGATGCATGTAAAGTTGGTTGAAATAGTCATGAGTATTTTCAGATGCAAAGAAGAACCAAGAGCTAAAATGAAGCAAAAATTTATAGCTTTTTTTGAAAGTTTGGGTAATAAATAGAAATAAATAGAATATTTCGTTATGACCTGTAAAGGCCATTATACGTGATATTGTGGAATTGCTATTTTTTTAGCTTGATTTAATAGTATTTATTGTATATATTCTGTATCTTGACCTATTTTTGCCAGATATTTAAAGAATCAGTACGTGTACCAGAGGAAGCAACTTATGACATTGATTTCGCTAAACTCACACTAATTAACTTTAAACTTAAGGCTTTTATCCTAACCCTTGCACTTTAACCTTTTTAGTTTAACCTAAACATTTTATGCATAGACTTTAACCGTTACACTTCGACCTTTACTTTTTTACCCTTACGTTTTAAGCATTGCACGTCAGTCGTCGGACTTTTTAAGCTTACTCACATAATTGCGGAGTCCCATTTGCATAATAAAATTTTGCATTAAAAAATATTAAGTTACTTTACAATGAATCCTTTAATAGGTCTACTTAACAGAAGCACTCCTACTTTACATAAGTACTAAGTAAATGATACTAACTTCTGCACATCTGGCGCTTTTGTGAAGTGATGATAGGCTTGGTACAGTGTTTTGTAAGTGTTCCACTTATGTACAAGCAAGTACAATGCGCGCAATGTACAGAGCAAATGACCCAATTGTTTAGTGGTTCACTACAGATGTTGATATTGAAACCCGACCGACCTCCCAAATCTTACTATGGCCCAAAAGTATTTTTACCCAACCATACTTTGATGCTTGTTAACTGACCACATTGCAAGAAATGCATTGAAATAGATTAACTGTTCTGCTAGATATTGAAACATCGCCTTTAGTATGGTAGTCGTGGAATGCCTTCATACCACTTCATTTGGCTTTTGATTTTTTTCTATGAAAAATTTTAATAAAATGCAACACCTCAAACTGCGAGACCATTTATTTAAACTCTTCCTAGTTGATAATCCATGCATAGAATTGTGTTTTGAATCAAATTTTTGAAAAACTCGCTCCTATTTTTTTGACCTAAATAGTATGTCAGTAATCCACCACCATCCACTCATCTATACCACTAACCCCTCGTCTGCACCACCAACCTCTCTTCTGCACCGCTAACCTTTCTTCTGCACCACCAACCTCCCCTCTGCACCACCACGTAAACAGTGACTATTTGTCAAGGCGAAATCTTTACAGCAGAATTCCGGTTTTCGTGCAGAACCTTTCAACCTGATTACGTAGTTAACTATGTGGTTTTTGGTGACAATGTGAGGTACTTTCATTTGGTAGACCTTTGCTGAGGTTGTTATTATTTGATAGTCATGAACCAGGCTACAGTGAAAAATCATACCCAATGGAAAGGGCAGTTTTCACATTCTGGAGACAGCCACTTTGACCCTTGAACTCAATTCGTTTCACGTACAAATTTGAATTGTGTGAGAATATAGGTATGGTTTGTTTTTTTCGGGATGATCATAACCGATATCCCTTCTTTTTCGCAGGGTTTTGATATTGTTGAAAAATGCTGCAAGAAATTTTCTCGGTTTAGGAAAAGGGGTTAGTGGGACTGTACCATTTCTCTCATCTTTCTCAACTGCGCTGGATATTTTTCAGCATATTGTCGAATTAATCTAATATCAGTACATCATAAGAATTCCACTAACCGTAACAATTAATGGAGAATAACACATTCGGTTATTAATTGAGTATTTGTCTAAGAATTTTTTTCTGAATCGTTTCTTCGGTATGTGATTCAGTCACACAGAGATAAGAAAGCCCGTTACAGTTGAAGATCAGCGTGGAGTGTTCGTGTAAGTTTCAAGTCACAATGATTTTGTTTGACCAAATATTTTATGTGAATGGCCTTAGAGTAACGAATTCAGTAGGTCATTGGGACCCACTTTGGTGCGGGTTTTTTTATGCTCGTGTAAGCCGGAATTTGAACTGCAAACATGTCGGTACTTTTTCGGATTATATCAGATTTTGGTAATCCGTAGTACTGTGTAACTCTTATTTAATGAGTGAATGCTTATTTGTTATGGCAACTAATGGAGAGAAAATTGACGACTCGTATATTTTACATTTTATTTACATACAATGGTGTAGATAACAGTAATTTGGATACTGTCAAGATACAATTGTTGTGAAACCGACTGTCAGAATCCATTTTTCTTGAATGGAATATCTCTGGGTTGATAACGTACAACTTTGCGTTTGGGGAGCCATTGTTTTGTTGGCAAATTTGTGCATTAATTACATATTTATTGAAACTCTTGGAGATAATTTTTTGCAACAAAGCTGTTTAAATGAATTCAATTTTGCAGTAATTGTGCTGTTTTCTACTCTCCATGTCCTTTAATCATTTACTGGAAGACATAGAGTCAATGCAGATTCTTCTTCCCATCGTTTTTACCGTTTTTTATCATTTTTGACAGGTTTTATTGACATGGTTTTTCATAAGGGATGTTTACCAATCAGTTACTAGCACCGTTAGCACATTACGCCTAAATTTTAGTTCTTGCATTCAGAAGGCAGAATTTTTTGTTTTTGTAACTTGACACAAATTTTGCGTATGCAGCCTTTTAGACAAATACCTCAAGTGATCTGCTTTTTGTTACCAGACAATTTTCTCTAGCTTTTTGCATATCGTGATTATAACATTTAAATTCTTGAGTAGCAACCGAACCTTCTTTTTATAGATTTCCAAAGCAGACCCCTTACTTTTATTCCACTCCGCATTCAAAAAAGGTAAAACCAAACAGAACTGAGCAGAAATTGTTAAGGTCGCTTTTCTATAAATAGTGCTAAGCCCTGCTGCAGGTTTTATGTAAGCTCATGTGAAACTTTTGGGCACATCGTATTCTCCCTACTAGAAGCCACTAACGAACCGGCATAACGGGCGGGGAGTACATTCACTGGACTATTTACAAACACTGATTTGCGTCAAGCTCTCAATATTGGTAAAATGACCGATCCGAACGAGTAGATGAAGTATGATATAACAGTAATGATAGGAGCCGTGGCTTAATGGTTAGTGCAACTGCACCGTAACCAAGAATTCTGGGTTCGATTCCCCGAGCGGGCGACTTTGGAAATTCACAAAAGAAAAAGGCATTGGTTGGGAGCTAAGAGAATTTTTTGTACCTGACTAGGCAAATTTGACTGAAGGGTGCGTTGGACCTAACCCAAACTGGCTTTTAGTTAAGGCAAGACCAGTGAAATTTGCATATATGAGAAGAGTAAACGATTTTCAAACATATTTGTAGCGAATGCTCCCTATCCTCTCAACGACGGAAGCTTTAGACAAGTTAGCCGCGATAAACTGCCATGTAAGTTCGGATAATATATTGTGGTGATGAAAAAGTAACTTTATTTTCAAAAGAGATTGAAGCGCATCCTCTTTCAGAAAGTAAATGCGGAATAAGTGTTTCCAGCTCAGACTCGTGCGTTTGGTTCCTTAAACAAAGTAACAACCGAGGTAATATAAAGGCTAGTTTTGACTGCTGGAAAATATGCATAAAAATTATTTATACTACTACTACTACTACTACTACTACTACTACTACTACTACTACTACTACTACTACTACTACTACTACTACTACTACTACTACTACTACTACTACTACTACTACTACTGCTGCTGCTGCTACTATTTATTATTATATTATTACTATAAATATTGAATGAATAAAGCTTTGGTACAAGCCATAATACATAACTACCAAATATTGCTAGTTAAAAATACACAACATCTTCTGATACATGAAACAACCATTCACAAACCTAAGGAACAGCCTTACTCAGCGCAAGGGAAATTTCGAATCTGATTGTGTAATTAAAAAAA
>RDPX01000181.1:1479731-1504622 GCA_003991215.1 Morbakka virulenta | reverse complement strand
ATGCTGATAAAAAATGATAAATAATGGTAATGAAAATTTCTTGCTACTTAACTCGACAAATGTGCTGCGGTAGGGTACTGTTCCTGGTCTTTTTGTCTTGGTTGAAAGCGCTATTCCCTTTTTCTGCCTGGTTCAATAACAAAAACCGACTAAAGCAAAATCATCAACAGCAATAGGAAATAAATAATATAGAAATTGTAACCCTAGGTTTGGGCGGAGACGCTAATCAATGCAGTGGAAAGAACGAAAGAAATATAAGTTGCGAACAAAGTTATTGCCTTGAGGCATAACAGCTTGTATGGAAAAGGCAAGTCTTGTGCCACACTCTGAAATACGCACTGCCTTAAAAGATTAAATAAATAAATAAATAAATGTATTAAATTTATATATATTTATAAAAGTTATCTAGACATTAATTTCTCGAAATAATCGATATGGTCATCGACTGATAATCCACGATTTCAATTCACCATCTGGTCAACTTTTTCATCTTTTCACTGTTTTTTCTACATTTCTGTACACTCTATTTCCCTATTCCTCAATTCATTTTTGTTATTGTTATCGTTTTGTCCATGCCCTGTTTATGTCAGTGTCTCGTTTTTGTTTAAATTTGCTGTTTAACACCTACGGCTATGAGCTTAGCACTTATACTATATATATATATATATATATATATATATACATCAGTCATACACATATACGTACATACATATATATATATATATACATCACTCATACATATGTACGTACATACATACATATATACATACATCATACATATATACGTACATACATACATAGATACATACATACATACATACATATATACTGGGTTTATGGTTTATAATGCCAACAGTAATATGCAAAAGATGGTATTGGTGAAAATTACAAATATACAGATATACTCATAGAAGCATTTTGTGTAATGTCAGTAATGACAGAACGAATATGCTAAATGTGCGAATGTTCAGTAGTTAAAGTTGCTGCGTAAAATTGAAGAAATAGTACATAACATTATAAATGTTCTGAAAACGATTTTCCATTTGTTTGCCGTTTGAAAACTTCAGTATTTAAGGCTGCATGTTAAAAAGGTCCCTACAGAAGGAAAATAAAAATGGATATGAGAATAAAAAATTTAGTTGCATTTCTTTTTTTTAATATTTATTGCGTGTAAGATTAAAATTTTAAAGATGTGAAAGAACACCAACAGTAATAATAGTAAAAATTAATTTTGTGTTTCAGTTGGATAATAGATGTATCAAAGTTTTACTGTATTTTACGCGGAAGCCTTGATTGCAAATATTTCAGTTCGACATATCATTTTCAAATTTAGATAAGTGCAATAAGCTCGTATTCACATAGTTTTTTACACCAATGATTTAATTGTTTTTCAAATTTTACTCGTTAGGTATCCCCTCTCTCCTCCCCCCCCCCTCCTCTTCTCCTCTAACTAATAACCTATTGTTCCTTTCAGACAATAATGATGGTAACAATAGTGATAATAATGATAATAATAGGTGTTTTGGGTATTATTTTAAAGGACATAAATGGATTAATAAAATCAATTTCAGCTTCTAGTTTTTAAGCTTACAAAAGGCCTGTATTCTCTGAACATTGAGGTCCTTGGGATATGCTCTGAATATCTGAGTCTGTGGGTGTGAACTTGATGTTCAGCAGAATGTAACCCGCTATTTTACACCTTTAAAGCAGAGGCAAATAGGAAATAAAAATAATAAAGTAATAATAATAATCATAATCATCATCATCATCATCATAATAATAATAATAATAAATAATAATAATGATGATGATGATGATGATGATGATGATGATGATGATGATGATGATGNCAATAATGATGGTAACAATAGTGATAATAATGATAATAATAGGTGTTTTGGGTATTATTTTAAAGAACATAAATTGATTAATAAAATCAATTTCAGCCTCTAGTTTGGAAGCTTACAAAAGGCCTGTATTCTCTGAACATTGAGGTCCTTGGGATATGCTCTGAATATCTGAGTCTGTGGGTGTGAACTTGATGTTCAGCAGAATGTAACCCGCTATTTTACACCTTTAAAGCAGAGGCAAATAGGAAATAAAAATAATAAAGTAATAATAATAATCATAATAATAATAATAATAATAAATAATAATAATAATGATGATGATGATGATAATGATGATAATGATGATTACTTTGATGGAGTTGATGTCATAGTTTAATTTCAAGAATTTTCCCTTACGTTTGACCTACTTATTAGGTCATCTTTTAAATTTTCTTCTGTTGGTTTGTTAGGAAGTCTTCCAAGTTACATTTTTCTCTTTTATTATATTTTAATCTTTGCTGTATTAATTTTCCGTGGATACACGCCATTTTTTAGTACCACCGCCATTTTTGCGTTGTGTAATGCATTAATATTAAATATATAAAGCAAATATATCATGTGAACTGTTTTTAAATGAATAAATTAGAGTTAAAATATTCAAAAGGAAGTGTGCTTATCTCCGCTTATGCTGACTCACTCCTTTTTTTTAAGGCAACCGCCGAAGTTTGAAAGGTCGCGTACAGCAAGTGAGATCATAAGAAGGCAAGTATGATAGTTCTCCCTGTCAAGTATTACTCGTTTTCATATGGGGAATTTATATAATAGTTTGACCATTATAATTGGTAACTTTTATTGATGATATATTTGTAGGTCCGATTGTCTGGCTCCTACTAATACTTTAAATATTTACACTCAATTTTAAAACATAAATATTTATTTTTACACAAATTTCGCTGATTGTTGGTTTATACTGCCTACATTAAATGTGATGTTAGTTGGGACGATGTTTTTAGAAGCCCTCGTTTGAGCCACCGTTTTGTCACCCATGAAAATGCCATTTGACAGACAATATTTTTAGCAGCCAAGCCACAAGATGGCATCCAAGGGAACTGAAGATGGCTGTTGATGCGGGGTTTTTTCCTCCGATGGCGCGAAGCCCTATAAAGTTGATTGTGAAGCATTCTCAGGCCCATATGTTTTGTTGTTCAAAGGGTAAACGTTTAATTGTGCGATGGCATCGAGGTTGCGTGCATAATTTCAAGGCGTAGTGAAACATTCTCTCAGAACACATTAGTTCTTCGAGAATCGTTGATTAAAATTTATATTCCAAGCCCAATGCCATTTAAAAAAATTTATTTATAGTTTTATGCAAAAGTAAAGGATTAAAGGAAGTAAAGGATTTCTCAGCAATGCTTATTCTGCAGGTGTTTTTTTTCCTTTTCTTGAGGACTATCTGTAGCAAGGCCATTCAAGCAACCCACATCTGTCCTTTTTTATTATTGGTTTTACCACTTCAAAATCTAGTTTTTCGAAAGCACATATTTATTGGTTTGCTTCTTGTAACTAAAGTTCTTTCCAGCATTGACTGGGGGATTGAACGTGTACATTCTCATGGTTAGCTAATAATTATTTTATAATCTTGCCGCAGAACTGCGCTGGAAAATGAAATGGATACAGAAGTAGATACAGACGAGGGAACGTCTTCAGTTATTGAAAACAAGGTATGTCAAAATAACGTTTGAAATTGGGTACCCTTTTGCCATGCTAAATATCATATTGAATATGTCGCCTGTGTGCTATTATTAGGTTGCTTTTAAGGAAACGAAGTCGACTACCGGTAAGTAATGAATGAGGATCTTTCTGGAAAACATCGTGTAATACTTTGATTGGTTTAATTCCTGTGAGCTGTTTGTTGAATATTTAGGAAAAATAGTTTGAATGCAGCCCACAATAGTAAGTCGAATACAACAAAACAAGTTAATAAAAGCGCATGGTGATATCTACCTTACTGAAGTCTTCAGTTCTGTTTTCCACTTATGTCTGCAATGGCCTTCAGAAAAAAGAGAATCTGCAGTCATAGTCTGTACATCCCTCCTTAGCCCCAAAGGCATCTCCGGGTAACACACAACTTCCATAATTCAGTTATTCCACGTATTTGCAGTCTGTCTTTTTGTGTTTTTCAAGAAAAAAGGAAGCAAGAAGCATAATTTTCAGATTCCTTTTGAGCCATAGAGACATGTCCAGGTAATATATGACGTCCAAAATTTGGAACCAAATTTGCTACTAACTTAACAAGTGCTCCAGTTTACAGCGTTAAACTTAGTTAGTCTTAGTTTAGTTCATATACCCTGTCAGTGACTCAGTCGCAGTACAAGGGAAACTTTTACAACTATGACCGTCGAGTGAACCATAGTTTTGCTTCAGCAGGAATGACAGACGATAGTGCCCTATTGTGCGTTGCCATTGCAGGATTTTGTTTTCTACGTCGTTCAATAACAAACTGACAAGTTCAGGACTCAGTCTGAGACACCCAACAAAAGTGGGGCCACAGTCACGAATCTTATTAAAGATAGTTCTATAACTCCCAAAATAATTTTTTATTCACCAACCATGGTTTCATCCATTTCCTTTTCTTGTTATGTCGCCCTTCTAATTACCAACAACCATCACTGATATAGTAAGAGTGATTCTTCTTTACAAAACGACACGGTACAACCTTTCTGTACAGTCTCTGACAACAAAATGAAGACATTTCCAGCTAGTTATTTTATAGTCTGAACATACTGATTTAAGCGAGAAAGTTCTCGTTTTCATTTCCATTGGGCGAGAAACTGCCCTTGTAACACGGCTGAAAGTGTAAATATTCCTGGTTCAGTGGTGGTATTTAGTACTGCCACGTGATAGGCCGGGGTTCTGTTCCCGCCAACACATGGGGGCTTTTCTTCCGTATTCTGAACGATAAAGTAGAATGGGCTTGGTCAATACAATTTTTTTCTTTCATTTTTCAACATTTTTAGGACGAATGTGCAAGGAGAAACTATACTACATGTAGAATTGACGATAATTAGTTCGAGCATTTATGAATTAAGGATGTTTTTCGTATTTCAAGCACTAGTTTCCTGTACGCCTTATCAGTCAATTAAACTTTTTAAATCTTTAATAGCATTATAATAATTACGTATTTACGCGGGAAACTTCTGGTAGCCCCTCCAGTTTTTAATGATAGCTGGTCCCTAACGTGTGAAGTTTTGGTATGGGTAAAGTGTTCTAATTAAAAGTCTACTTGTAAAAAGTGAGGTAAAATATTAAGTCAGCCAGCCAGTCATCGAACATTGATGAAACAGATGTTGCTTTTAGAGTTTACATATTTCAGCCGTCGTTATTATGTCCAGCACCCCTCTTGTATCCCGTGATTGCCAAAAGTATGTATCGCAGATAAAATGGTGGAAGTAATGCTAGAAACCGGATTGTACTAAGGAGTAAATGAAAACAAGTTGAGAATTTAGAATTTTACAAAATAAACCGAGAAACAAGAGTTACGGCTTTCAGGGCATATTGCCGTATTTTCTGAATCCAGGAACTGAACTTCTCATCCAATTTCTCACCCAATTTTAATTCAGATCTAAAACAGTCGTGTACGCCTCACGTACTGAGCTTGCATTTGCCTAATTCATGAGCTGGCTTATAAATAGAGAATGGTGCTAACGTCCACACTTTACATACCCTATATGTACCATCACATGCGTATACAAACTTTATGAAAACAGTTACCTATGTATTTTGATTAAGAGTTGCCCGCACTGTGTCTGGATAATTTCTGGAAGTATTAAATTTGATTTTTCTGTGTAATCTTTGATTTACACTTAATAAAACTCCTACCTTCCTTTTGTCAGATTTTCCAAGAGAAAGACAAGAAAACCGACAAAGACAAGCGCTTTCATTTACTGCGGTCAAAACATAAGAAAAAGGTATGGCCGAAGCCACATTTTAGACTTTTATTTATCATACCTTCACCTACCCCATTCTGTAGTAATATGAAAATAACCAAAGTAGTTTCTTACTCTTTACGGCTTGAAAGGGGAGAAACGTGAAATCAGATCAAGCTGAAATCCTTTCCGGAAATGTTGGAAGGGGTATTAACTAGTCCGTACTGCCAGAAGGAACTCCCAAGTATATTACAGCCACTTACCGGATAATTTGTATTTCTGAAACAAAGTGTCAGTGTCATTTGTAGCTTGGTAGTTTGGAACAGTAACTAAGAAGTTGAACCTAAAGAAATAAGGCACTGTTTGTCTTCAGCCTTACAACTTTGATGTTTTGTTGTGAAATGGTACNACGTCCACACTTTACATACCCTATATGTACCATCACATGCGTATACAAACTTTATGAAAACAGTTACCTATGTATTTTGATTAAGAGTTGCCCGCACTGTGTCTGGATAATTTCTGGAAGTATTAAATTTGATTTTTCTGTGTAATCTTTGATTTACACTTAATAAAACTCCTACCTTCCTTTTGTCAGATTTTCCAAGAGAAAGACAAGAAAACCGACAAAGACAAGCGCTTTCATTTACTGCGGTCAAAACATAAGAAAAAGGTATGGCCGAAGCCACATTTTAGACTTTTATTTATCATACCTTCACCTACCCCATTCTGTATTAATATGAAAATAACCAAAGTAGTTTCTTACTCTTTACGGCTTGAAAGGGGAGAAACGTGAAATCAGATCAAGCTGAAATCCTTTCCGGAAATGTTGGAAGGGGTATTAACTAGTCCGTACTGCCAGAAGGAACTCCCAAGTATATTACAGAAAACACAGCCACTTACCGGATAATAAGTATTTCTGAAACAAAGTGTCAGTGTCATTTGTAGCTTGGTAGTTTGGAACAGTAACTAAGAAGTTGAACCTAAAGAAATAAGGCACTGTTTGTCTTCAGCCTTACAACTTTGATGTTTTGTTGTGAAATGGTACTTGTTGGGTGTTGGTTGTGAATGTGACTATGCTTAAATGTAAGTTGAGGTGACCCATGACTTTTAACCCATTGTTCCACGATCACTGACCTCTGATGTATGGCTTAGTGCGAGATAAAGTTAATCATTGACCACATTGCTAAAGGATTGATGACATATATGATTGATGACGCATAAAATCTTTGCTTCGACTCAGTGGAGTGGATGTCAGTTTGAAATATTAAATCTGTCTTTCTTGTCTAATTCTTGAGGATATTGTGTAGATTAATTTATGCCTCCTTGGCGTTTGGCTCGTATAGTAACTTTAAAAATTTCCTGGGACTGTTAGTGTACTTATTGGTTACCTGTGCTGGAAATAGGGAGCGGATGTTTCACTGTGTTTTACAAATAGAGAAATTTAACCTCGAGGAATCTTAAAGTGGAAGTTGCAACAAAATCCCATGTTTAGGAAATATTTACGATTTGGACTTATTATTATTATTATTATTATTATTATTATTATTATTATTACTATTATCATCTTAGTTTATAGCATTTGCACAGGTTGTTCTTATTGCCGCTTTCTTCCTCTTGGGCTTGCCACAACTAGCAGCCAAGGGCAAAGAGGTTTCTTTCTCCTTACATTTCTAAAACTTTTCTAAGAATCCTAACTGTTCCTAATAAGGCTATCTTTTGTATTGTAATGTCTGACTCCATATTTATCATGTCAGTCCATCTCATGAAATTTTTGCTTACACACCTTAAAGCTTCGACAACAATTGGTACAGCACGAGCATTCTTCAGTGACCAAAGCCTTTTTAACTCAATTTTTAGGTTTTCATATTTGTCAATCTTTTCCTGTTCCTTATCATGTACCCTACAATCTCCTGCTACAGCAAGATCAATAATGGTACAAGATTTGCTTTTCTTATTAACCACAATTAGATCAGGTCTTCTGGCCTCAATAACATTATCGCACTTTATGTTAATATCTTGATAAAAGTATGGCTGATTTTGCAGTGAGCTCACGGTCTCGTTTTATGCCAATAATCACTAAAGAGACAAAGTCCACAAAGGTGTTATGAAGTGGTGCTCGAAGTATTGAATGTAGAATATTGACTGTTGTGTTAGGGTATTCTTTTGTTTTGCTGATTAAAGCTTACAGCTTGATAGGGATGTAATTAGTTTCATTTCCTTGGTAGTCCATTGATATGATAGTTTTATTATTGAATAAATTGAATTTCTTGCATATACCAGCAGGAATCAGTGCCAGTCTGACGATATCATGTTTCAGATACTTTCCATTAGAGACAGTGCTGAATTGATGAGTCACGCACGCACACGCACCTACGATCATCAATAGAACAACTAGGAGTTGATTCATATTTTTAAATCTATTGTACCCAGTTACTATGTACTGATTTTGGTATATATTTAGTATTCATTGTTAATGTTAAGTATCAAACACCAATTTCATTGAAGTTTCCCCGTCGTGGCGCCTTCAAACTTAATTTAAATGTTGATATAACATCTTCCCCCCCCCCCCTCTCCTCTTTTTGCTTGGTTTATGATAAAAATGCTGTTTTGGTGTAAACTATGATCTTTTAGGTAAAAGAAAAGGAAAAGGAAAAAGATAAGAAAGAAAAAGATGTTGAAAAGGGGAATAAAAAAGAAGTAAGAATTAGTTTTGTTGTTATATCTGGATTTAAACAGTACAAATTTTTGTTGTTTCACAGCGCATTACTTCTCTTCCTTTAATAATAAACATAGGAGTGTTTTTCTGGTAAGATGGCGGCATAATCATAATCATCATCATCATCATCAGTTTTTTACTACCCATGCCTCATGTTATTTCTTTTGCAAGGGTGAGACCTGGCTTTCCCGTCGAGCTCGAAGTCGCACTTTCCATCCTTGGCGGCCTATGGAATAATATCACTTAACCCCGAAAATTCTCGATCGCCTTTCTCTAAATTATCGTACGACAGCTTTGCTCTGCCTGGAGCTCGATAACCATTTACTTTCAGACAAGAAAATTATTGAAAAATGTAAAATTTAAATCCATTACTTGGACATCCGAATCCAAACAATAAAATTTGATTTAAAAATTGTGCCAGAAGACGTGCTTACTTTTCGCTAGGTTGAAATACACCCCAAACCTGAAACCGTAATACGTAGAAATTATTGCTGAATACATTTTGAAAACAATATTGGCATTCGAAGGGGAAGACATAAACTCTTTGCATTAACTCCATAACATACCACAAACCTACCAATTACATTAGGAAATTACTTTTTCCCCAATAATTAAACAAAGCACCACAAAACGTGCATCGTTTGTGGTGCGAGGAAGTGGGACAAATGGGACAGCCTGTCATGTTAAAGCTTGTTTTAAAGGCCTAGAAAGAAAGGACTTTGCCATTAATAGAATTTAAACTGAAATACAAATTAAGGCCACTGATATAGTTTTGTAATTAACAGTTGATAACGAGTTTATTTGACAGAAGAATAACCTGGACAGACAATCATTTAAATTTTTCATATTTATATGCGAAAATGTAAATTTATTTATTATCTGTTTGGTATGTTTATTGTGGCCAGAAGTATGTAAATGTCTACAACTCGCTGTCAGGGATATGTCATAGATAGAGATAAAGTTGCAATTGTACTAATGAAGTCTTGCTTTTAAACATAAAAGCCTTGCAGTAAACACATTGCCTTGAGTATATAGTAACTACAGTAAAGTCAAGCATAATGCGGGCAGTAATACAGAACCAAGAATGGCTTTTTAACCTTCCTACCACTAGTACATAATCAGAAAGACTGGTGAGGACATCATTAGCTTACCCGAAAACCTTTTTTTAAGTTAGCAGACACCCTCTTAGTAAATGGGTGGATCATTGCTTCTACTTTTTAACATGGAAAGTAGTTCATCTTCCTTCTTTATTTTATCTATTTTTATGTGTTTTAAGAGGAAAGGTACTAGTACTGTAAAATTTTAAGCACTTTTTACAGGAACTCAATATGAATTTTCTACTCATACCCATTTTTGTAGGTTTTAAAGAAAGTTCAAAAAGGTGAGTAGAATAATCCAATACTGTACATGCAGTCGTTTGTGTAATTCGTAAAACTGGCAGTACTACTGTAAATTAAAGTCTAATCTGACCGTTGTGGTACTTATTATTATCAGTAAAGTACTCTGGCAACATTTTATTTTCGTCGCTGTTCAACAGACGGCCTCGTTCAATTCCATGTTGTAGAATTTACATAACCACTACAACTTTGATATTGGTGGTGTATGTTTTAGTGCTTGGACCATGGCTTTCTGATTTGGCCACTTGTACTTTTGACTAGTCCCAGGTCTCTCCTGTCCTAAGGCATGATAACCTATGACGCCAATGCGAATCAAAATGCATTGTTAAATAGGATATTACTACATGTAGATAAAACAAGGTTAATTACAATTGTTTTTTATTTTTGGCTTAACCTAAATTACCACACTTAAACAATATTTGGTAAGCTCTGCTTATCATGCCTAGGAATATTGCTTTCTGCTTGATTTAGTTTCAAAAATTAAACGAACACCAATTTATATTCTTACCTTACTGCTCACAAGTACTAATTTTATTCCGGATATTAGTATTATTACTTCAATGTCTTGTACTGAATTATTGTCTACTTGATCGTCACCATTTTCAATTGGAAATAGAAATTTAGGTTTCGAGCCAGATGCAAGTATCCATAGCTTTAATGTGTTGGTTCATGTGTATTGCTTTCCTCAGTCTGTAAAAATTGTTAAGAAATTAAAACTTAATATTTTATAAGGGAGTCATTATGACACAATTCGCATATGTAGGATATACTGTTGATGTGATTGCTGCATTCCAGGGAATGGATTTTTTTTCTCTTGTTGTTGCGTTGATTTCCTGGTGTCTTATCCTTTTATTTTCCCGGTCAAAGGTATGATCCTGCGTCCAGCAGTGTTCGGCTATTTCATGATTCTTGGTGTCACCTTTCTGAACAGCTCTCTTGTGTTCTTTTTCTTTGACCCAAGGAACGCTTTGATTCACCAATGTAGGAGGCAGGACAGTCCTTTCATTGTAGTCTGTAAACTACGTTGTTCTTCTCCTCAAGTGGGACTGGGTCTTTGGTTTTGAGAGGATCTTTCTTAAGGTGGATGTAGTGAAGAAGGAGCATTGAATGTTGTGCTGTCGGAGAGTTCGTCTCTGGTGCTCACTTGTGTTCTTCATGTAAGGCAGACTTATACGTTTCAGCGGTTCATTATCTTCATGATTAGGTCCAGTGGTTTCGTGCAAGGCTCTGGACATCCTTAGCTTGGTATCCATTGCATAAGAGAAACCTTTGAAGGTGTCTTTCTTCTTTTCTAAGGTCATATGGGTTAGAAAAAATGCTTCTTGCTCTTCCAAACAGATTGGTGATGACACTTACGAGCGGAGACTGGATAGTGTGATGCATTATTGAGGTACTGGTCAGTGTTGATTGGTTTCCTGTAGATGGTAACGGAAATGCTTCAATCTGCTTGCCTCTTTACTAGGATAATCCAGGAAGGGTATTTCTCTTTCTTATTCTTTCTCCATGGTGAATGTGATATTTGAGTAAAGGCTGTTAATGTGTTCAAAGAAACCTTGCAGGTGATCCTTTTTGATGATTATAAAGACATCATCGAAAAAGCTTACTACTCATGACATGATAGAGCTCTTACATCTATAACATTCCCATATCTTAGTATTTTGAAATGAAAAAGATGTTTGTTCGGTAAACACATTTGTCAGTGCCACCAGACTAGGTACAAACACGTAAGTTTGGAACTTGTCAAGCAGTTCCCTTGTTCCCAGATGTTTTTTGGTCAATATTGTATTCATTTTTGTCATTTTAGTGGTGAAAATGTATTACTGTTTGTTTTGGTATCAACCGTTTTGGTAATCTAGTTGTTACGAGAAACTTGAGGAAACAAAACAAAGAATCAGTCAAATTGTTAGTAGTTGACAAATTTTTCAAATTATTTTATTGTATTATTATTATTATTATTATTATTATTATTATTATAATAGTCTTATTAAGATATTTATTGGTAATAGTAGTAGTATAGTATAGTATAGTATAGTATAGTATAGTATAGTATAGTATAGTATTATTATAGAATTTTTCAAATTTAAGAATTGCCCTGAAGTGAGAGTTATGTGTAAGGCTGACTACTAGCTTTAGCTGTTAGACCAGCGGAGGTAGAAAATTAAATGACAGATAGGGTAAAGACTGAAGTTTCGTACGACACTGCATATTTTTGACCGCCATTGATACTATTGGTGCTATTGATAATCTAAGGCAATCAAAGATGACCCCGGCAATATGAATTCACAGCTACTTAGTTGCTGCTAAGTATTTAAACTCGTTGTAGTCATCTTGTTGATGACTTTTACTTGCCATTGGTTAAAGTTTATTGTCAACGTGCCTTACCTGCTCCAAACGGAAAGTGAAACCAGGTATTTGAAAAACAAATGTTTGACTATATGACTGGAAATTTTACAGGCAAATGTTTATGTTGAGGGACAATAATGTGCACAACTTTTTTGGATGCATTTTAGCTATCGTAAAAATGAGGTTGCATTTAATACATATGTGGAATGTTTTAAAGTAAATCCAAGTAAATGAAAACATATTTTTTTATGTCATCGTAAAGATGGACGACCATTTCTATTCTTATTAGCCCTGAGGCTGTCTCCAAAATTGTTTTTTTGTGTGTGTTTTAAACAGACTATCTACTTTTATTCAGTCTTCCTAGTGGTTTCTTTTGCGCCCCTGTATTTCCTCAGATATTCAAATAATCGATTGTAAATCTGCATTTTGTGCATTTTATGCATTTTCTCCATTTGCTTCCCATTGACAACCACATTAATTGGCGTACTGCAGCGATGCAGACAATAATTCTACATTTGTTTAGTAATTCAAAGCATGGATTGTTTTAGTGCTACAACCGGAAGACAGCTAATTTACGTTTTCGTTATTTGTGCGAACCTGGTATAAAAGAGCAGTTATTTTCGTGAATGGTGTTTGTACTAGTGATGCTAGTGAGAGTGTTTGTGACAATAGCATAGAATTGAAAATGATGACCAACCCAAGAGGAAGGAACTTCCCACGGAGGGCCCTGGAGGGGCGATCCGTATGTCTTGCATTTTATGGTGTCTTGCGTGCTTTCTGTCCCACTTTTTCTTGATTTGTTGCTTCCTTTCGGGTCTTTCATAGGTGGATATCTGTGAAAGACAAAAAAAGGACCCCAATGTTTACTAGAGGTTCCATCAATGAAAGACCCAGTATTGAAAATGTTGATGATTTTAAATCTTAAACGCACGCGCGCGCACGCACACACACACACACACACACACACACACACACACACACACACACACACACATGATATATATATCTATATATATATATATATATATCATGAGCATGGTTGATAATAATATAATCAAACTTTGGAGACTTATTTCGTGTTCAGCAGTTCAGTGGATCTTAAAGATCATTGGTCTAAAAGCATATTTCTTGCACTGAAATTTTTTAAAACAAAAATACAGGTGGTAAAAAGGAGACAAAATTTAGTCCTTTTGAAATCAATCCTGGGCCGAAAAAATTACAAAAAGAAATCGAGCCCTCAAAACAGAGCGTAGCCAAATTCTTATTCCCAACCGAAACATCTCAAGCCCAGAACAAGTCATCCTTAAAAACCCCGGGAGCTCTGCTCACCTACCGGATTAATGTAAACAAAAGAATGTTTACTAGTGATGGTAATTCCACGTGCACGTTTTTTCGATGGCGACAGTCGGGCTTTTGTCCAATGATAAGTTAGCATGTTTTCATGCTGACTGACTACAGACAATAGATCACACCCAAAGCCAAAATTATTCCACAGAAAGTAATTTTAGTGCAAGGTCACAAGGCCTGAATTTTCATTGCTTGCAAGTTCTTGCTTGCCAATAAGGGGAAATAGGTGATTTTTTCCCCAAATCCACGATGCACCCTCCCCCAAAGCCCACTTGGGGTCATCGATTCTCAAATAAAGAAAGGCAAAAACGGTTCCAAACTGCGTAAAAGATGTATTGTGCCACAAAAAGCGACGAAAGAGAAATAAAAAGAAAATCATACAAAAGGGCTTTTGGGAAAATGTTGTTTTCAAAAGAACAGCAAAAGAATTTCAAACGTCAGCAATGCCTTCTAATGTTTTATGTTCAAGGGTTTTTTTTACTTTCATACTACCTGATCGATTTTGTTGACCAGAAGGCCCATGCACACCTCTCCTTGGTAAGTGAGAGCCATTTTTCAATGCTAGATTTGCACCAACTTAACCGAGGACCATAGATATACGAAGAATGCCTTCAATGGTCTGACTTCAAAACTTCGTAAGAAGATTGGTCTGCTCCCTATTCCTGCCAGAAAAAAAGATCTTTCTGTCCCTGTTTTACACTTGCGAAAGTGGATGGAGAAAGGGTTTGATTTCTGCAAGGTCAATTACGAGTTTGATACCATCCGTCTTTTTCCACCAGGTCTACATATACAGCGATTACACTGTCATTTCTGCGGGCGGCAACTCGAAACCTTACAACGTGTCGCTGGGCGACTGCATTTTCGGCTTTTTCCTCCATCGTGAACTTATGTTCGTAGTAAAACTTAAAAATACTTTGAAAGTTTCTGCAAAAGTCGGCGACTGTATTATCCAATAGTGTGAGGTTCGTTGCTTCCTCCTTGCAGTGTTCCACCTTTGCTTTTGCAACTTGATATGCTGAGCAAAATTAAACTGCCTGATTTACCCAACACATTTTCCAGCAGTCGACGCATATGCCACTCCATATGAGTTTTGATGACCCACGAGCAAGGCATGTGTTTTTTGTATCAATTGATTAACAATGCATACAAGCAAGCTGTCTTTCCGAAAAATAATCGACACGTCGTAGCAATTCAACAAAATTCATATTAAAGTGCAAATTTGAAAGGGATTGCGGTGACTGAGATGGAGAACGTGACCTTTGATTCCTGCATCTCTATTGTCGTACTGGCTGATGGTCAGTTGCACTTGGAAATAGACAGAGCACGATATCGAAAGGCAACCAATCTGACATGCATCAATCCATCAAACTATTTGAAAGCTTTATGAAGAAGCGTAGAAATCGTTATTTTTTATCAGCTTTTTTTCTTGTCGATGTGACCATTTCTGCTCTTGGCTGAAATGTAGGGTAAAAAATAAAAATCTTCACCAAACCTATAACCAATGTGTTACAAAAGCCTTTTCTAGCCTGAATATAACTTAGCTCAAGGCTAAGTTTTTTAGCTTAGCCACGAAGGAATTTAGATACTTGCACTTGCAAACCGTCGAATGTCCCACCATTGCTCTCCCAGACCATTCTTTTCATGTCAACAGGATATATCCTTATCTTAAGCTTAAGGAACTTCATAATTAGTCATGATCGTTCCAAGAGGACTATACTACAAACCTGCTGTCAAGAAATCTTATTTATTCTCGCTAAACTTTTCAACAAGTGTTTCATTGCATTACCTCTCTCCCCTGGAAAGTAACATCTCTCCTTTCGGTTTTTAAGAGCTTGTAGACTTTCTGATCCAAGTAAATGTGAGAAAATTAGGCTTTGCCCTATCAAAGGCAAAATCTTTGAGTCGCAGTTTCTCCATCATTAAATACCCCGAATCTTTTTGCCTTCTTTACGGCCTGCTGCTTGCTAACCGACGTCTTCTTGTCAACAAAGTTATTCACCGCATGCTTGTGTCCTGGTGGAGCAACAGGTATTGGTCTCTACTTTTGGAAGGGTTTTCATGAAGCTCAACACTTTGATCTTACCGTACAGCGCAGGACATATGTTTTATGGAATAAAAATCCTGTCCGTGTTACATTTTTTATGTGGTCATAGTAGCAAGGTTGTACAGAAAGGTTGTTCCTTCAGATTTTAATCCATTAATGCCGATGTTCCACGTAATTCTGTTTGAAGTTCGACATTATTTTTTCTATGTCTAAACGGTGTTGCCAATCGTATCTTAAAGCTAGATATATTTGCAAACAACACCAATTATTCTAGCTCCGACGAATCACATCACAAGTTAGAACTGCGAATCTTTTAAAGGAAGATCTTTCCATAGTCGCTGAATGGAAAAGAAATCGCAGGTCACATTCAATGCACTGAAAACCAAGCTTCTTTTATCAACTGCCAAAGGAACCCAGTTCTTCTTTCCTCTTCTCCTTTTGGCCTTGGTCCAACGTTATGTCGGGTCTAACGCTCGACATGTCCTTCTCCACTCTCCTCGATCTTGCCACATTCCATTTCTTGCCCCAACGTTCTTCTTGGGGGCAAGAAATCTAAATGACATTCGGATCCCTGAGAGCTCTTGTGCTATGCTTTTTTGTTTTTAATTCTCTGAGGATCTTTGTTGGAAACCCCATATAAAAGCTATTGCGACGTCAGCTTCCTTCTAAGCCGGTTCTTTGTCCGTTTCAAAAGTCTCTCTATCAGGGGAGTATTTTGTAATTATATGAATCATCACGCAAACCATGTATGGACTGTTGTTGCCATAGCTGATCAGGATGGCCCTTTCTGGAACCCTTGAAACCCTTTCACAATGTCCAGCTTTGCCATGTCATACATGGCCATTGCAGTGAGGAGCTTTCTGCCCCTGTTTTACACGTAAAGATTGGTCTTTTCATTACTCGTTCCGCACCGTCGAAGTACCAAAGTGCAGGACTTCTATTGACGCCGTCAGCGTTTTTCCTTTTACAGCTAACTTCCTGGAATTCTCTTCCTTATTTTTGCTTGCCTTTTGACTGTAGTCTACGTTGGCTCAGAGTTTTTACCAGACATCACTTAGCTCACCCACCTAACTTCCTGCTTATACAGGCGCTCCTTTTCTTTAGCTCTTGTTATGAACGATTAAATTGAAGTATGAAGTACGTACAGTTGTACAAACTCCAAACCAAACCAAAATTCTACGCATATTGCAAGTTAGGTCAGTAAAGACACACTGGTGCTTTAGGTGATACAAATGTTTGTTTCCTGAATGACAAAACAAAAGTGAATTGCGTTTTTAATATGGTCAGAATAATTTTCAGCATTCTCCTTTTCGTCGTCGTTTTCTTTACCCGCGGTGTACGACTGTTCCTACTTATTTGGCTCAGTGACCATAATTCTCGGTCTTTCGCATTATTTTCCCTTTAATATTAACAAAAGGCAACAAACGTACTTGTATGAAAAGAGAATAGCCTCTTGTGACGTACTTTTAAGTTATTGTCAATGGCTTAGTAAGTTTGCGTTCTGTGCAGGAGGTCCTGTATTACAGTTTGCATTCTTTTCAGATTATTCTCATTCCTTTCATTGTTTTTATGAAAAGATTATTGAGAAAGAATCACAAACGTACCTCTCGCTGTGTTTAATAATTAAATACATACTTTAAAACCCGAAGCCTCCACTGAGCTGCATAAAAAGGCAAAGCTCTTTTCAGCTCAGCTGATACTTCTTCCCTGACTTCCCTATGGCAATGTGATCTCAGTATTTGGTTGCTAGGGCGTATTGGTTACAACCCAAAGACTGTAATTAGTTCCCTTCAAACTTTTCCGTTTTGTTGAAACCCACAAGGAGTGTCTGACCTTTGGGTGTGTTACCAAAAGCGTAGCTGAGGCTGTCATTTTATGATGTCAAGTTTGCTTATTGTTGTTTTTAAAGAGGTTTGAGAGTCCTAGTTTTTGTTGATGGGTTTGTTATGGTGTTATTTACTTGGTTTTGTTTTTGAAAAAACTCTTAATGTGAACAGAATGAGTCATGTCCACCCGTGAGTTTTTATTTAAACGCGTGGGTGATTTTTCTTTTCTCTGATGCATTTTACCTAACATTTATTTTGAACAATTTGCCCATAGCTTTTGAGGTACTTTGAGTGTGGGCGTACTGTTGAGCGCGGAAGCGCACTTTGGAATGAACCAGAATTCCGAATGACGTTTCTTTGCCCCGGAGAGAAAAGTACAATGCCCTTTACATGTACTTTAATTTGTTTGAACAGTGTGGAACATGCTACCTCGCCACCAGTACAGTATACTAAATTAGCAGGCTGATCTTAAAGCATACAAATGATTTTTTTACAAGGAAGATAATTAACAGTTTCACCCGAGATGCTTGATAAAATTAAACCGGGTAAGTAGGACCCAATGCAACCTGTGCAAAATTTAGACCAGAAATTCCAATAACCAAAGCAGTTTCCGTTCTTGTCATAGTTGATTTGATGCTTTTTCACAGGCCGTTAGTTATATTGAAAATCTATTGCCAGTTTATCTTTTAACCAGTAAACTAGTAAATATTTTATTTACCTTACGTTAATAATCACACACACACATACATATATATAATAAGGAAAGAAGACTACACTTTGCATCTCGACAAGGCGGTTTCGTGGTATTACTCACTCATCACAATAGGATGAGCAATTTCATGAAACAGGCTTTTGTTATTGTACATCACGCACTGCATTCATGTGATCAACTCACTGATCAACGGGAAAACCGAAATACAAGCTTTCATATATATATATATATATATATATATATATATATATATATATATATATATATGTGTGTGTGTGTGTGTGTGTGTGTGGTATATACAACCACGGTGCTAGATGTTCTTCCAAGTCGAGCGATGGAAGACAATGTTACAACATCTGAATATTTAAAAATTTATAGTTCTACTGGAGTTTAAAAATATAATTTTATATTTTGTATTTTGCGCAAGGTTGCAAAGTACATTGACAACAAATTTAAGCATTCTAGTTCCTGTACCGTGCAGTTATATTTGTACTATCCACACACGTACACAGGCGTGTTCACTGAGTTGGAATTATTTACATATACTAGCAGAGCTGTTCGTGGTCCATCTATCTGCTTTAGTGTTCAGAGTAACATTTATGTTGCTCTCACTATGAATACGTATAATCAAAATTGAAATCCAAATCTGGCTTTATGCCCCTCCAGTTTTGGAGGGTCGCCGAGTAACTTTTGTCAACTTTATTTACATTTTGTAGGTCACTATCTTTTGAAACTGGCCCCACGTGACATATTTTTTTCCAAGATTTAAATTTTCCAACTGGTCACCTACAAAGCTGCATAGCCTTTGTTCATCTCAGGGTTGCAGAGTACCCAGAAATCAGGTTCGAGCTTCTAACTTGCCTGCTTAAAGTCGTTTGTCTGTTTTTGCCTTCACATTCACTCTTTTATGCCCTGGCTGCCTTGACGGTGTTAACCCAAAATAACAGCTTTTATTTATCACAGGGCTTTGAATAAGCATGCCACGATATTAGATCTTTCTACTTTACCTAGTTAAATTTGGTCCCGGTTTGTAGGTCTCTATCCTTAAAAATCTGCACACGTAATCCCCCGTTTTGGCCCCAGCAGCTGTGCCAATGGTCATACCATAAGTTAACGTGGTTAGTATTTAGCGCAAGAGTCCTGGACCGGCTGCATGGGGTCTGGTTTTGATAACCGTACAACATAACACTCTTTGGCACTGGTGGATGCCCAGCAGTCATTCGAAAAATGGCATGGCCTTTGTTCGACGCAGGGACGTCAAAGTGTCGTAATATCACACATATACTTTATACTTTGTCTGGTTAAGTTTATAGTTTTAAGACTTTGCTCTTTAAAGATCACCCACTTGTCACCCTAAGCCCTGACGGCACCCAAGCGGGTCATATGGAAAAATAATATAGCCATTGTTCATTGCAGGGTTTTGAAAGTATCCTGACACCAGTTTTGGACGTAGCCTGGTGTGCGATTTCATTTGGACCAGGCACGCACGCACGCGCGCACACACACACACACACACACTTAAAGTTTTGGAAATATCAATAAAATCGATTTCTAGTTGTTGTTTGTTTGAAGGTTGGTTGCCTGGACGGGTTTTCTCTACTTCAAAGGACATGTCAGAAGAGAAATTATCAAATTTAATAGGGGTGGGTACCTCCGTTATTTGTTTGTGATGGTTTACAGCTTCCGCCATCCTTCGGCCGATCAGCAGGAGTTGTTGTTAATGGAACTCAGTCTCGGCAGGTTTGAATGAATGTGACTTTTCATAACCCTCACTGCCTGAATTGGATTTTCATTGTGCTGACTGCAAGGTGAACTGCAACCCCCTGGACTGAGCGGCTTCACGCGTTGTCTAGTACTTTAAAATAATGAACTAACTGGAACCATTTTAACCAAGTGGAAAACAGATGCAGACCTGTTCCCATCAATTGTTTTTTGCCCCAAGAGGTGATGTGAATGAGGAACAAGGTGTCTTCAGCGGTTATTCCTCTTGTTGACACGAAACAAACAAGGCTATTGTGTCACGCAGTGGAGTTAATTGTTTCATACCACTACTCAATCATATGAACCTTTTAGCAAGACAGATGTTGACAACAGACGACAGCTCTTTCAGGTCGTTTCTGATTTTAAATTGGTTCTGGTGTAATGCTATAAATGCCTAAATGAGAGCACATTTGGCACAACATTATATTCCTGAAGACTTGCAAAAGGATCCGAACAATTTGCGCCGGAACAAATTGTTTGATCTGGATAGGAACAGGGATTCTAGCCCAACCTGGGCAAAATTTAAAGGTCGTAAGATGCCGCTGTCATCAGGTAACTAGTACGGAAGGGAATTTTTCTCTTTGTTGCTTTTTTGTATCAGCGATTTATCCTTTCATTGGGTTCCACAGAAAAATGACTCGCAAGACGGCTGAATCATGAATGGAAGAAAATTGTAAATTTCCATTGTGTTGTTCTTTCCGTTATTTTTTTTTACTTCTTTTCTAGTTACTGCTCAGAAACCCTCACTCGCCACCAAAAACGTTACCATGTTTACGGTCTTGATATATTGTTTACATCGCTGAGTGTTCTGAACCCCAACGTGTTACGTCTTGAATTGCACTTTTCTGTGGCAGATTGAAGCAGAGATGAGTGTTAAGCTGTGTTTTACTGTCACTGTTAAAAAGGGATAGCAAAACCAGGTTCATTGTGACCATGAAAACTATTGTTCCGGATGAAGTCAAAGCTTATCGAATAAAAATATCCATTATTTGGATTTGGGTTTGATTTTTTTAACCCACAGGAGTCGCTCATTAATTACCAAGTTCAAAAACCACTGCGGGGTAAATGGCTAAATATGACAGAGAAGGAAGAAGCTGAAGTTTGAAATGGATTGGGAGAGATGCATGTAAAGATACGGCATGTTTCTGTTCTGCAGAAGTGATCGAGAAGCCCCCATATGACGGCAAAACACCAAGCTTTGGATAATTTGGTTGACTTATAACTGCTCTGCTTTTTTGTTGGCGAGGGAACAGTTACTTTTCTCCAAGCAAATACTGTTGCTGCCGTTTTAATATGACCAACGGTAAAAATAAAAAAGTCGGTAGAAACAACAGATAAATCACGTCCTGTCTGCCACAGAACAGTATTTTGCATTCAATACAATTCCAATTTGTTGGAAAAAAATATTTATACATTACAGCCAAAGTGAAGTTCGTTTGCATTATATATATACATACATACATATATATATATATGTTCATGGTTTTAGTATTGTTAGACAACCCACAACAGCTAATTGTCTTTGGTTTCATGGTCCAACACATGCTGGTATGTAAAATGGACGTTAAACCGAATATGACGACGATGATGATGATGATGATGATGATGATGATGATGATGATGATGATTAAAAAGTGCTAAATCTTAAGAGATATTTCAAGAGGTATTTCATAATAATCTACCTCAACACCTTTTAATTTGCCCTTTTGAACTTCACTATATGCAGTAAATTGGCATATGATTGTGGGAGGCTTATATTTTAGAATTATTTTTCGAATATTATAAACACCATTACTGCCACAAGTACCACAAGGCAAATTGATTGTCATTGTTATTCCTTACAGACTAATTCTACGATATAAATGATGAATAGGATTTTGATGTCATATTGCAAACTTAAAATAATCCTTTTGAGTGAAAGACATTGTTTGGGGACATAATTGTGCAGATCTAACTATGAGATTAATTTGACATGTTAACTGTTGGCACCAAAGTACTACACTTCTGTTGGAAGAGAATATTCGAAGCATAGAGGTTTTTAACTTGATGTACCTGGAGTTTGAAGATACTGATTCACTTCAGGGGTCCCCAATCAAGTATTGTATAGTTAGGCCATTTGAACACATTGACAAGGAAATCCCTTAGTCCCACTGGGGTGGGATTTTAGGTATTTGCAAGAAATTTTTTTGAATTAAAGCTTGGTGTTAACTCCAAAAATTAATGGGAAGTGCGGTTGTTCAATATCTGCCTTGCTAATCCTCTGTTTGATAAATAATTGGCATTTCTTCCTCATGATGATGTAACAATCAAACACACACAAAATCTGTATGCACAACTTCTAACGATTATCAGTCCAAGCAAATCATTATCNCTGGAAAAAAGTGAACAACCAATGTACTACCCATATACATCATTTGTGATTGAGGCATTTTTGACATCCAGACCAACTGGCATCAAAGTTTAGCCAACAGAGCAAGGAATAGATTGACTGACACATTAATTTTATGCATACGTTAAGAAATTTATGAACAATTTGAATTTGGTATGTCTTTTGGCAAGAAAATGCTGCCATTTGAACCAATATGCTAAGTGTAAAATGGACTGACCGCAACCAATAAATCTTGAAAATTAGATGATTTTGGTTCTGAAAGGTTAGCTTTAAGTTTTTAAATTGGGACCCAGCTTAATCATTCTTATGACCAAAGTGCTTCTTGCCATTGACTTACTTTATTATGATGATGATTATCCAACTCTTTATGGCATTGATGATATACCAGTGTATTACATACTGGTGGAGCCCCTCATTGGGTTGAGGTAGCAGAATTTTATTCTTTTTTTATAGCAAGGCACCTTTTCTTGTCATCTGCTATTCTATTTGGTCCTTTTTGTTTAATTACAATACTTTAATAATTTTCCTTGCAGTACCTAACAGATAAGCTTTGTGCCAAGTATTAAATGCTAATTTTAATTCACTCTTGTAGTTTCCAAGACATTTCACGACTATTCCTAATACACTGGTGACAAGGGAGAAACGTACCAATTTTTTATATCAGTGTCCCTGGCTTTGAGTTAATACTTGAGATATCACACTTTTCTATTTTCTTCTTTTTAAATATTTTATTAAGAGGATATACCGCATTCACAATAAAATAACGTTTTTCCATCACTACCCACTATGATTAGGTCAGATTTATTATGGACTATTTATATTTCTGTGTTAAAGGAAAAGTCCAATAATAATTTGACCTTTTCATTTTGTAATACGGCAAGTTCTTAATAAAATTTTTCTTGCTCTTTGCCAGAGTGGGAAATCAAATGTTTTTTGATATAGCGATGGATGGCAGCAACTTCATGCCTTGTTTATGTACTCATTTTGATTGAGCTTTAACATTTTTCTCTTGTGATAATAATAGTTATACTACTACTACTACTTCTACTTCTACTACTACTACTACTACTACTACTACTACTACTACTACTACTACTACTACTACTACTACTACTACTACTAATAATAATAATAATAATAATAATAGTAAAAATAAGGAAGCGAAGAAAATTGATAAATATTTGGAATTGACTCGAGAGGTATCTCGTCTCTGGACGTGAAAACAATGCTGATACCAGTTGTTGTGGGTGCTCTCGGGGCCGTAACAGAGAGGCTCGCCCCTTATCTTGCCATGGTAGACATTGAGTTATCATTTGAAATGATTCAGAAGGCAGCTCTGCTAGGGAGTGCACATATTTTGAAAAAGGTGCTTGAAAAGTCAGATTAGATTATCTGGTGACCCCAGGGCCTTGGAGAAGCCCCAGTGCCAGACAAGGACCAGTGGTAGAACCGAGAAAATCCTTTTCAAGTAATGGCTGAAATCCAAAAGAATTAATCTCACGAGGACATCCCATATTTTACAAAAAACGTCCATGTAAATTATCCTACTTCTAGTTCAAATACCCTTGTTCTAAGTAGTCTACCAAGTCAGTATAGAATTGTCATTTTTTAGACATGCAGGTTATTTTACTTTTTTAAAGATAGTACTATCATCCAATGTTAATTACTCTGGAAAAAATAGTATCTTTGTATAATAATAATAGTATCTTGAGGGCCCTGGTTGGTGAGTTTGCACACGTCGTACATGAATATAGCAAATCGAAAGACATAATAATAATAATAATTAATAATAATAATAATAATAATAATATAGGAATGATATATATTTTTGAAACTTCATGTTTCTTTTGTCTAAAATCCTTAACAAAAATAAATTTGATGCAATATCAACAGCACTAAAATACATATCAGTTTATCTAAGACAGTAAAATTTGTCTTGCAGTCCTGATACAGAGTGAATTGCTAACAAAGGTTAGTAAAATGTAAGAATTCCTTTTTCTAACTACGTTTTATTTCTTTGTGTATATAAATAGTATGAACACCGTAAGGCCGTTTCACTAACTTTATTAATCAGTCTTTGAGTATTTATATTATGACTTTTTAGAAAGGAGAAGAACAAGTCATTTTGCTTTGGCACAAATCCCAGTAACTTCGACGTAAAATTTGATTAAGTTCATGTTGATAATTAAATCTCTTTTGAGATGAGAGTATCGTCTTTTCTTGTAATTGTTTGACTTCTCTATATTTGATTTGAAACAACATGTAATAATAATAATAATAATAATAATAATAATAATAATAATAATAATAATAATAACCGGTTGTACATGTCCCGAAAGGGCTGACACATCTCGCATTTCTGTTTAACGGGCGGGAGTAGTGGGGGAGCATCATATCTAGGTGTCGTGAGCGTGGATCTCTTGTTCTGAAGGGCTGAGTACCGAGTTCTAACTTGGTTACTTAGTCCTGAGGTCTTGGGTGAAGCCTCGCTACGGAGACCGTTTTAAGCAGAATAAGTCACCTAAACTGGGAAACCTAAACAGGCCCAACTTCATGGTCATGTGCTGTTTTTATTTACGTCAATATCGCACACACTTG
>RDPX01000181.1:1457466-1477987 GCA_003991215.1 Morbakka virulenta | reverse complement strand
ACCGTAAGGCCGTTTCACTAACTTTATTAATCAGTCTTTGAGTATTTATATTATGACTTTTTAGAAAGGAGAAGAACAAGTCATTTTGCTTTGGCACAAATCCCAGTAACTTCGACGTAAAATTTGATTAAGTTCATGTTGATAATTAAATCTCTTTTGAGATGAGAGTATCGACTTTTCTTGTAATTGTTTGACTTCTCTATATTTGATTCGAAACAACATGTAATAATAATAATAATAATAATAATAATAATAATAATAATAATAATAATAATAACCGGTTGTACATGTCCCGAAAGGGCTGACACATCTCGCATTTCTGTTTAACGGGCGGGAGTAGTGGGGAAGCATCATATCTAGGTGTCGTGAGCGTGGATCTCTTGTTCTGAAGGGCTGAGTACCGAGTTCTAACTTGGTTACTTAGTCCTGAGGTCTTGGGTGAAGCCTCGCTACGGAGACCGTTTTAAGCAGAATAAGTCACCTAAACTGGGAAACCTAAACAGGCCCAACTTCATGGTCATGTGCTGTTTTTATTTACGTCAATATCGCACACACTTGGGTGTGAAGCATGCACCCAGTTTACCTTTATCGGGCTGGTAGTCGGATGGGTCTGCTGGGGTTTCTACCCCTGAGCCCCCCATGGGCTCGTATTGCTCCACCACTCAAGAAATAATAATTATTATAATAATATATTGGTGATAATGAATATCATTATTTTATTAACAATAGTTATAATTTATGAATATTATCACTATTATTAATCATCAAGATCTCTTCAGAATTTTAAAGGATTCAGTTTTTTTGCAAAATATTAACTGTAAAATTTTTCCAAGAACTTCTACCCTGGTTTTCCCTGTTTACTTTGAAGACCAAAAACTGAAATTGTACTTTTTGATGAAGAAAAATGTTGGTCTTTTAGAAAGAATGTATTTATTTATTTATTTATTTTAATTTCCAGTGTCAATGATTCATAAGCCCCACTCTTCATTGCAAGAACTACTTTTCGTTATTTTTAATCGAATTACCACATTTGGGGATGGTGAGATCGGTGTCGACAGACCGTCACCCCATTTTTTGTTGCTTCAGTGTTCCGGCTTTTAGACCGTCGTGACATCATTGAGGGTTTTTTTTGTTTGTATGCAAATTTGTTTCGACGACGGAATTTCTGGAGGTGACGGAACACAGTGAGTGAAAGCGATCTTGATTGCCTTTGGATATTCAAGGGAGTTTTCCTTTGATTTTGCAAGTAATTCTTCCGTTATTATAGTCATTCGTTACCAGAGTAGAGTGCAAGACCTCATAACGTTTTTGATAATATACTTTGATGTGACTCGATGCGGCTAGAAGATGAAGTAAGAATTGCCAAATCAACGTGCTCTCCTACCTCAAGATCAGCCAGTATGATTTAGGATTTATTCATCTTAACTGTAATCGAATTTGGTACCTTTTTAAAGACTACCAGCCAAAGTATCATTTAAGGTAAGTGTGCCTTGTGCATGGAACACGATGTGCTGGACAGCCATTGTTTTCACTCTCCGTTATTGCTTGTTATGATCGTGGATTTTTCAACTGGTGTTTCAGGCTGTGCGACGCAAAATCGGGGAGAGAGAAATACACTAAGTGGTTTTGTTACCCAACTACAAAGTTTGATCATTATTTAAGTACACGGTTTAAAGGATTTTTTTATAGGATGAGTGTACTGAAACACGTAATTGGTCTTTTCATGATTCATTTCAAGTTGTGCTTGTTTTCAATGGGTTCGTATCAATATAATTTTTTCCAGAGTTGCAACAAAGGATGTATTATTTCAACGATCAGTACACTCCATTATGAAGGGTAGTTTTCACAAATAAAATAAACATTATGTCTCATTTAATCTGCGTTGTGATTTCTTGAACATCTGCTAGCTCTATCTTCTTGCCCTTTTGCCAGGTGCTGTGTTTATGTGTGTGTTGATGGTGATCTGTCTGCCATTTATTGCATCCAATTCAGAGGCTGGTTTCTGGCATTAAAACCCAACGAATTGAATAATATTTTAGCAGTATTTCATTCCAGCCTCATAGCAATGCTATTTCGAAAGCATTCCCACCCCCAAAAGTACTAATATTTTTCGCTCGACTCAATTTGCAGGACAATTGAGATTCAGGCAACGCTTCGTTTCACCAGGATTCTATAAAATTAAGCCATGACAAGCTGTGTTCATGTTAAGTAGGAAGAGTTATCTTGTATTCATGTTTAAGAAGAAGACTTATCTTGTGTTTATGTTTAAGAAGAAGACTTATCTTCACCCATCAGCAGTTGCGATTGCAGACCAGCATTTCAGAAGCACTTGGGATCAAGTGCTGCAATCCCAATGTACATTTGTCATCCCGTGGTCACCCGATGTAAACAAATGACTTTCACGTTTGGAAAGAACCCCACAGTGTTATTACAGATTTCATGCAAATTAGGCTGCTTTAGATGTGCTAACTGTTAAAAGGCTGAGATCAGTCAATTAAAAGGATTATTGCTGATCAAAATGGAAAACCAAGTTGTGCTTTTTTTGCTTCTCCCGGCCTATTTTGCAATGTTTTGGTTGATAAACTGGCATCTAGTTGTGGACTCCAGCATTTGAAACCATGGTGGTCACTTGGTGAGCTTTATTTGATACCAGTTTGCTGTCTTGTGCGATATTTTTGTGTTAGAAGAAACGGTGGACAAGGTCACTGATTTTTATATCATACCATTAAATAATCACATCTAAAAGTCGCTGGTCCTGTCGATCTTACGTACACCCAAAAAACCTGTAAGAATTACACCCTTCAAAATAGATCTGCTCATCTCTAATTAAACGCGAGTTAATGTTGGTACATTACTTGTCATGTTTATATTAAGAACAGTTATAATAAATCTACATAATATGTGTTTACACATATAAGCAGAGAGCAATGGGTTGCTGCAGAGACATCTATTGTATCTCCGTAATTTTATTTGTCAATAAAGAAATTTCATTTGTTATGTCGATTTCTACACTATAATATTGGAGAACATCACTTGCAAGATACACAGTTTTCATATCACTTGTTTGCCTTCATGTCATGTAGTTGAGTCCAATCTTTTATGAGAATTTGAGATAGCAGAATAATATAGCTTTTTATTGTAAATACAGTCCTACACCTGCAAGTGGATCTTAGTAGAGTGAAACTATTTTTACTTTTAAAACTATGTCTAGTATTTGTTGTAACATACCTTGTAAACATAAAGTTCACCAAAATACGTTGATGTGTCCATTCACATCTGATAGGTTGATGCTTGGGCAGACTCGTGTAATTTACAAATTTACTCGGAAAGTGGTGTAGTAACCACAGTAGCTTTGCATGGAACCAAAGTGATCCCTGTTTATGTTTATTAAGCCCATCACGAAAGCAGAGAAAACAAACCATTTGGTTACTGAAGTCCAGTGAGTTGAATAGTTTTAGCTGATGGACATATGTATGCTTGCATGTATGTATGTAGATAGATAGATAGATAGATAGATAGATAGATTTGAGTTGTAGAATACTTGATTGTTGCAACTGCTGGTACTTTTTTTAAAGGAAGTCTGTTTCATTTTATTTATTTTGTTAATTTAAACATTGTGCATTCAGTAAAGATTACATGTGTTTCATAAGTTACTGGAGTTGTTTATAATTTTTGAAATGGAGGAATAATTTTAATGTATCAATAGATTACCCATGGGAAACATATAGTAGGGTAATATAATGGCCTTTTACAGATAAACAGAGTTAAGAACTAAACACACAAAGCCAAAATGTGTAGATCAAGTGTTAATACAGAAAGCTGATCTATGTCTAACTTCCTTAGTGTAAGGCCACAGCATCTGTCCATTTCTAAATCTTGTCACACTATATCACTAGCATATTTATCGTAGAAATTAAAAGTTTGACTATGTAGAGTTGGCTTTGTCTCTTATTATGTATATTTGTTTTGTGGTACATAAATTCTACACAAAGACAAAAGTTGGCCACTTATGAGAATAAACAACCTAGTTTTTGTTTGCTGTTTTTAGTTCCTTTTTGGTCAGGAACAATGAGTTCAAAATTTTTTCTCTGTGTATGAGTTCTGAAGTAGAGTTATCTGTTTTTGACCAAGAATATAACATATTTTTTATGGCTAAGGAGCAGGGTGACATACCATCTACCAGACTGTGACAGGAAAAGCAGTATGGGAGTCTAAATGAAGAAATGCTGATAAATAATGACTGCCAGGCAGAGACACTGATGATTTTGATTCTTTAGAACCGTTTTTCATTAAACTGTACTTTTGTTCATGGTCTATATATATTATAAGGAGAGAGGTGAAGGGCAAGAATGACACAGACAGGCAGACAAATGGAAAGAAAGAGGCAAAGGAGAAAATAGCTGACTGGGTGAACTGAGAATTTGGTTCTTCAGTAAATTATCCATGTATCAAAAGTGGATTATAACCCCAAGTGTTATTTTATAATAAACTCCCTTGGGTGCCACTACATGTATCCCAAAAGAAACAATTACAGTTGATGGTTATAGAAAAGATCTTCCAAACTCATGCTGCAGAAAACATAATTTCTTTGGACCAGTCAGTTTGTCTGGCCAGGGCAGCACTGGTCTACCAAAACACAAAGATATATGAGGATTCAAACAGTCATTTGGTTACATTTGCATGTTTATAGAACACCCAACTAGTAACACCAAGTGACCAGCTTTAACGGGATAGCGTACAGCAGACGTAAACCCCAACATTCCCTGGAACAGTAAAGTTTGCCATGATGTATGCATCATTACCACATGACCACAATTACCTGAAAGTGACTTTTTGTGTGTAACCTAGTTTGGTGGAACATTAACCTGTTTGGACTCCATCATTCTTATAATATAGGGATGAAATATCATACCACAAATTTATGGTCATTTAGTTGTATATCACTGGAATTTACACAGAAATGAAATATTTCCAGGCAATTATTGTTAGTTAAGAAAGTTTTTTTGGATTGATGTTAAAAAATTTTGTTTTAAGTAATACATAGAAATTAGATCTACCAGTTCAAAATTTTAACCAGCAAATGTTGTTAGTTTATGAGCATATTTTTAGATGCTATTGTTCCTACTTGACCTGTATTGTAGCTAGAAATACTTGAAAAATGTGAGGTTCAAATTGCCAACACAATAAAAAAAGATCATAAACTTAGGACAGACAAAGCAAATTTTAATATGCTATTGTGCCTACCATTTTTTGTTTTTTTTATTTTGTCTTAATTTAGTAAAAACTACAACTTGACCTGTACTGTAGCTTGAAATACTTGAAAGATGTGAGGTTCAAATTGCCATTGTTCAAATTGTTTTAGCTGGAGGACCTATGTATGTTTGTTTATGTGTGTATATATATATATATATATATATATAGAGAGAGAGAGAGAGAGAGAGAGAGAGAGAGAGAGAGACAGAGTGAGTGAGTGAGTGTGTGTGTGTGAGTTCTATGGAATTCTTTGTTGTTGCAGCTGCTTGTGCTTTTTAAAAGAAAATTTTCATTTTATTTTTTTTGTTAATTTAAACACTGTGCATTCAGTAAAGTTTACATGTGTTTCATAAGTTACTAGAGTTGTTTATAATTTTTGGAAGAGAGGAGTAATTGTAATGTATCAATAGAGTACCCATGGGGAACATATAGTAAGTTAATATAATGAATGGGTTGAGGTTCAGATTGCCAATACAATTTTAAAAGCACATAAACTTGGGGCAGACAAAGAATAATATAAAACAAGCAAAATTACTGTTATTAATTATTCATCTTTTTTTAAAGCCAAGCAGTATTTTCTGACAAGAGAATAAAAGAACAAGAAATCGAAACCAGCAGAAAATTTATCAGCCTGATCCTGTTTCAGGCTTCCAGAAGATGATCTTGAAAAAATATCCTAAGTAATTCTTAAACTTTTATAATTCCATGGGTTTTGAGGAACTAAGAAATACATGGCTGAATTGGAGCAGTAACTTTCTTTTTATACAAAAATTTATGGGATAGCATTATGACAGTAAATGCATTATATTTCATGAAAAAACATTAAATTTCATGTTTATTTTAGCAAACAATTCAGGCCGAAGTGAAGGGAAAAGTAGCTTTTTGGGCAAACGTGGTTCATCCTTCAGGCAGTCACTGCGCAGTGTGCCCTCAGTAAGTCAATATGCAGTTTATTGATTTTTTTGTTTGTTTGTTTGTTTGTTTGTTTGTTTGAACATCATATTCCCCAGTAATTTGGGCTCAGTTGATGCCCTTTAGAGTGAATGGTTGTGGCAGTAAATAATTTCTCAGCCATTTATTGAATGTTATTATTAAAAGATATGCCAGTGAATTTGACTATTAAGACCAGTGTTCTTATCATTGGGGTGGGGGTGCTAATAGTTTTTGGATTTTCATTGAGCCAGCATAAAGTCACAGTACTGAATTGGCAGGTGTTTAGATGCTACTGGAGAATATGCACTTTAGTTTTAAAAAGAGAGGGGATAAGAACAGGGTACTAGAAATACAAAAATATTTTAACAAAGAAAGTTGTAAGCCATAACAGTAATTTTTTTGGCTTCTAAAATCCGTGTTTACTAGACAATTTGATGCAGAATAAAACAAAACAAAAACTGAATAATAACATTTTCCTGACTTTAAGATTAAAAATTTTATTTATATATTATGTTTTATTTTAGATTTTAATATTTTCTTGAAATGATTGCATTTTTCTATGCAGGTTCTTTGAATTTTTGGTTTCCATGGTGATAGACTATTAATATAAGATTGGTGTGTTGTGATATAGTTTTAAAGGAGATAATGACAGGATAAAGGTGTTGAAATATTTTTGTAAGATCTTGATAGTTTTCCCTGAATTTTAAATCTTAAAGTCAGGAAAATTTTATTATTTGGTTTTTGTTTTGTTTTATTTTTGGCTTCTGTTGATTGCATTGTGATCATACAAGTTGGATTTTTGTGTATCACACTAACTGACAAATACACCCATCAATCTTGATCTGAAAAGGAATAATTTGTTGATGCTTTATGTTTGACCAAAACAATTGTAATGTTAGGTGCTTATTGTTTTTTTCAAACTAATAAATGATAAGGTGATGAGAGTTTTTGTAATACCGACATGAAATGGGCAAAAATGAACACTTACCACATTGCACAGAAATGGGGTGATGTTTTGTTACCAGCCAGTTTCTTATCTGTTTTGTCTGTTTGTTACCTTTCTCTGCATAATCTGAAGGAACTTGGGTGTCCAATATGTTTTGGGTAGACATACTAAAGAACAGGTACATAAAAGATTCACAAAGAATTCAGTTTTTAGAGGGAAAAGACTACTTGACCCTGTTGGTTTAAAGAAAATTTGTGGAATGCAGGTGACAAAATGTTATCCCACAAGAATGTTGTCAATGGATGGATCAAAGCATGCAGACTATTGTCAACTGCATTATGCTGATATGCTTTTTTTGAACCAAGTCCGTAGGCAGCATTTGTTGGCTGCCAGCTCTTCCAAAGTTTAGGTCTCCTGTCCTTTCTTGTTGACCAAGTTTGGGATTCAGGCTCGTGTCCTGATTTTCATTAGTTATTGGGTTTTTTATCTTAATCCAAACAAATTAAAAATGAAAAATAGTATATTGCATTCTTATTGTCAAGTACTAGTATATTTTCTAATTTTGAATGTATATATGGACAGTGTGACATAGAGTCACAAGGCTTGTTTCTTTGTCTTGGTGTATTTTGAAAAATTTGATAGTTAATTGTGTGTGTGTTTGTATATATGTAATTATTTTTTCATTCTTGTTCTACCTTTCTTGACTTTTCCTTCTTTCTTTCCTTCTTTGTATTTGTGTGTGATAACATCATTGAATACAATTTTTATTTAAAGACCATATGGTAAGCATGTAGAACATGGCTGATATCACAGTTTATTTACAGATATTCTTTTGAGTATTTGTGCTTAAATTTATCTTTTTCTGTTTCCTACATAAAGCAGTTACACTTCATGTGAAAACTTTTTAGTCACCAGATGCTCCACATAAATCTCTTTTTAAACTTTATTGCTATATAACCGCTGAAATTGTTTTAGGTTTACATACTGGTTTTTATCTTTGAAATGAAACCCTAACTCAGTGCTAGCTTCCTTTTTTATGTAAAAACAGATAAAAGAGACATTTTTCAAGTAGGAAAGTAATACTTACAGGTACAGACAAAAATATTTCAGGTGTTATTATGTTAGGCATTAATCAAGCCCTTGGTAGTTTGAAAAAAGTTTGTAGTGGAGGCATTTTCTAAGCAAACAAAATGTTAACACTTAATAGCTTGCATCTCCTTGAGTTCGTTCTTCTCTTTAATTGTTGTATATGATATTTTGGGTTGTAACTTCTACTAGTCATTAGTTTTGCCATTCAATGCCCATTTTATATGTATGAACAGTAAAACTACTGATACAAGTGGGTTTGTGCACTTACTGTTCTACATTTGTTTTGATATGAATATTGATATCTGTTGGGTGCTTGTTTTTTCTAGCCTATTCCTTCGCACCAAGAGCAAAAGATGTTTCAGAGAGCATCATCAATTGGCCCAACAAGCAGTGCAGCAATTAAACATACTACATCACTTCAGACACTACGACATTCTGAAAACATATCCCCAACACAGTTTAAAAGGTTAGCTTCAGATTTTATTTTTTTTTTACTTTGTTGTTACTATTTGTATTTTGAGAAGTCAGGTATACTGGTGATTATTGACAGGTATACTACTGATCAATGTTATACCTATTAACTTCCTATCACAGTTAAAAGAAATTATTTGGCTTCAAGGCATTGGGCAAGTTAAGGGTGGAGTAGGAAGATTATTTTGGGCACAACTTTCACAGGTTATAACTTAAGAATTACTATATGACATCTTTGTATTTTAGAACTTCACTTCTTTTATTTGTCATTCTTCCATGCTGGTTTGAAACCCTGAACTATGAAGGAGTTTTAAGGAAAATTAGTTTAACTCATAACAAGGGACATGGGTACCATTCAGGGGGTTTCATTTTCTTCTTGTGGAGATTTTTTAGATCATGTTTTCATCCATCTCAAGATTTTTTTGTGGTAAACATGTGCAAAATTAGTAACCTGCAAATGATAAAGGAGAAGAGGAGCTGTAGCTTAATGGTTAGTGCAACTGCATAGTAACCAGGGGTTCTGGGTTCAATTCCCTGAGCTGTCAAGGAGAATTTAAAACTTTACAAAGAAAAAAAAGCCATTTGTTGGTGTCAGGAAAAGCATCCAGCCAAGAAATTCCTCACTGCCAAATCAAAGCCCCTGTGAAGGGCACCGCCTGAGCCCCAATTGGTGGGGTAAAATGATGTTAAAACTAAAAAAAAAAAAAGATAAAGAAGAAAACAGTCAGGCACAGTGCTTTTAGTGATATGGCTGTAGCTCTAACCAGGAACCCCTGCCTCTGTGGTCTAGTGACCAACCAATCAGCTATCACAATAAGTATAAATGATACCCAACTGCCATTGCCATATTATGATGATCATATTCAATGAACTTGCTGAACAAAGTATAAAATTCCAGAATTTACTATCTTGGATACATAATTTATTGTTATCTTTTATATATTTATGCCTTTATATTTCTAACCCGATATTTTATGCCTTTATATTTCTAACCTGATATTTTATGCCTTTATATTTCTAATCTAATATTTTATGCCTTTATATTTCTAACCCGATATTTTATGCCTTTATATTTCTAACCTGATATTTTATGCCTTTATATTTCTAACCTGATATTTTATGCCTTTACCTGAAAGCTTCACAACCTTTTTTTCAGTCTGCCCATAGTCATTTTTCTTCACACCAGATTCCTCCCACCCATTAATCTTTACAAATTGGCAAGATTGCTTTTCATGCAGTCCATACATCTTTTCTTCAGTTTGTGTTAAAGANTACCATTCAGGGGGTTTCATTTTCTTCTTGTGGAGATTTTTTAGATCATGTTTTCATCCATCTCAAGATTTTTTTGTGGTAAACATGTGCAAAATTAGTAACCTGCAAATGATAAAGGAGAAGAGGAGCTGTAGCTTAATGGTTAGTGCAACTGCATAGTAACCAGGGGTTCTGGGTTCAATTCCCTGAGCTGTCAAGGAGAATTTAAAACTTTACAAAGAAAAAAAAGCCATTTGTTGGTGTCAGGAAAAGCATCCAGCCAAGAAATTCCTCACTGCCAAATCAAAGCCCCTGTGAAGGGCACCGCCTGAGCCCCAATTGGTGGGGTAAAATGATGTTAAAACTAAAAAAAAAAAAAGATAAAGAAGAAAACAGTCAGGCACAGTGCTTTTAGTGATATGGCTGTAGCTCTAACCAGGAACCCCTGCCTCTGTGGTCTAGTGACCAACCAATCAGCTATCACAATAAGTATAAATGATACCCAACTGCCATTGCCATATTATGATGATCATATTCAATGAACTTGCTGAACAAAGTATAAAATTCCAGAATTTACTATCTTGGATACATAATTTATTGTTATCTTTTATATATTTATGCCTTTATATTTCTAACCCGATATTTTATGCCTTTATATTTCTAACCTGATATTTTATGCCTTTATATTTCTAATCTAATATTTTATGCCTTTATATTTCTAACCCGATATTTTATGCCTTTATATTTCTAACCTGATATTTTATGCCTTTATATTTCTAACCTGATATTTTATGCCTTTACCTGAAAGCTTCACAACCTTTTTTTCAGTCTGCCCATAGTCATTTTTCTTCACACCAGATTCCTCCCACCCATTAATCTTTACAAATTGGCAAGATTGCTTTTCATGCAGTCCATACATCTTTTCTTCAGTTTGTGTTAAAGACATTTTCCACCTCATTGTAAAACTGTTAGTGTAGTGGAAGGCAATCCTCCTTGCAGGCAATACTGCGTACCCATTGCATATGAGCCTGTACAACAAGTGCTTCAATATTGTCTTGTTTCTTCCTTTGCTGTCTGCTGTTTAGTATATATTTATAATATTATATTAATATTAATATAATATATATATTATTTATATAAGATTTATTTGGTGAAATTTACAGGTTTTCTGTATACACCCCCAGCTTCCTGAGTACTGTTCTGAGAGCATCCATGTGGACTTTACAAAACCTTTGGTTGTATTGACAAAGACCTAAGTACAGGATTGCCTGTTTTTCAATGCACTTTTGCTGGCTCTGGCCAGCAGATAAAATCATATCTGGCACCCCTCTCCAACACAAGACCTAAGACCACTTTGAGATTCTTAAATGACTACAGGGCAGTTTGTCTATATCAGTCTGTTTCATTAAAGTCTGACAAGAACTTTTTTAGTTGCTTTAAATAAAGTGAGCCCACAGTGATTGTCACAAATAATCTCCCCTCTGTTTTCCTTTTATTAAGATTCCACCACCACCAACCCTATCCAGTAGGAGTACCCACACAACTGTTAAGTTCACACAATATACTGGTAAAATGAAGATATCTACCCAACTGTAAAAATTTACATTAGTAAATTTGTCAGCTGTAACTTTAGCAAAGTTGTAATTCATCGGGTATGCCTTTATCAGGATTGAGTATATTAAAATAGCTGTAACCACACAGTTCAGGAAATCATTCTTGCATGTTTTTGAATCAGGATAACGTTAACCTTTCTCTCAACTCTTCTGAAATTTGCTCCTTAAAAATAGAATTTTGCTTTCTAAAATGTGAAATAAATTCCATTATAATTTGTATTCAGATGATATGAATGAAAAATTTTATCCAGTTTTGTTTGGACATTAATGTTACTGTAAACTTGTGTTGTTAAGTTTAAGAATAGCATTTACAAGCCCTTTGTGATATTAATTATTGGTTACCCATCAGGTACTTTATTATGAGGACTAGCAGGATGTGACTGATATTTCTGGTTTATTGTGAAATGTTGCATATATGGTCTGTTTTATCTGTTATTGAGCATCATCATTATCATCATCATCACCTCCAATGTTTGTGACAGAATTTTTTAACAAATATTTTTGTTGTGACTCCTGACTTAATCCAGGCATCAGTGATCATGTTTCTCCATTTAGTATAGGTTATTATTGGTTGCCACTCTTTAGCAGTTGGAGGTGGTCTTTGGCAACCCCAGTCAGCCTTTTTTTTTCTTTTTTTTTTACTTTTACTTTTCCAAGAAATTAAAGGTTTTTGTTTGTGGAAAAGAAATTTTGCCTTTTCATGACTGTCTTTAAAAAGCCCTTTTGTTTTTGCACTGCTTCAAACTTGTTGTAACTAATGTGTAAAAATACCTTCTTCAAAGAAAAAAGGTTTTTCAATTTATCAGTCATAGTCATTTTCATATAATAAATGCTTATTTCTATATGCATGTTTCTATGCATTCTGCTGCTTTCAACTTTTCATCTCTTTTGCATTTTACTTCCTGCTAAAGTTTTTGAAATAGTTATTCTAGTGATAATAAACCTGTTTTATCTGAATATATTAATTTTAACCTCTCATTTTTTCAGACCAAATGTTGCAGACCCTGATGGTCAAATGGAGGCTGGGAGTTTACCAAACCTGAATGCCATTGGGTATAGTATGCATATTTTGTTATTCAATACCTGGAGCTTGTGATGTTTGAAAATAAGGAAATAAAACTGTTGCACATGCAACTTTAAATCCATTGTTAATACCTATGCTTTTGAGTTCAATGATGATTCAGATACCATTGAAAGAAAGTAACAGATACTATATATATATATATATATATTGGAATTGTTTTATGGATTTTAAAATATTGGTGGCTCCCAAAAATTTGTTGACTCCTCATTCTTGTTAAAAGGAGCATGGTTGTACATATACTGTGAAATAAATCTCTGTATTTTTAGACTTAAAAAGTATAATTTGGCATCATCCTGACTTCTGTACCTTGTTTTTTAAGGAAATTATAATAACAACTTTATTCTGTAAATAACAATAAAACGTGCATGCAGTGGAGGGGGGAAATTGTAGAAATTTCTGTCTTGAAAACAGTTTTTACTTTGCCGTTTTGGCATACATGACAACCCCCCCCCCCCTATTTTTTGTTACACACAAATTTTTCTTTTTAACATGAGCCAGCAGTCTTATTCACAATGTGTTCTGAAAGTGTGGGGGTTTTTTTGCAGTGTGGCAGTATCATCATCATCATATTCGGTTTAACGTCCGTTTTACATGCTAGCATGTGTTGGACGATTCCTTGTAATTGAATAGTATATATATATATATATATATATATATATATCACTTAAAACCTATACCACCATTGCAGTCATTTGTGTTATTGGTGTATCATTTTGATCCAAGTAAGAAGTAAGAAGACTCTTTCCTTTTGCATAAACCATTCGTTTTTCTTTTAAACATACAAGTTAGTCTTATAATCCTGTTTAATTCTTTTATTTCATGATCGACATAGTGTACCTGGGTCATCAATTGGTGCCGATCCATTTGCTGCAGAGGATATACAAGATGGTAAGATGGTTTTGATATTTTACTAATAATGTTTGATTTAATACAGATATTGATATTGTATAAGTTCATATACCAACTGCGCAGTCAACCTTCCACGCAATGAAGACACCCATCATGAAAAAAGGGGATGATTTGTTTTGGGGGTGGATACTTTCGATCCAGGTGTGCATTACTGCAGTAACTTTTTATTTAGTATCTACCAAACTACAGCTTTGATTTTGTAAATTTGCTTTACCTCCCTTCCCACTTAAAAACTAAAACAGTCATTTGATTTTTCGAGTTTTTATTATATGTCATGTCATAATTTGAATGTCCATACACCACCCATAATATGCTATTTCTTTCCCTGTTGTGTTTTTGCTCACTGCTTGGTTAGGATTTTTTTGGGGGGGATGGGGAGATTTTTTGAAAATTATTTTTAAAAGAACTTTTAGTGTACATTTTGAAATAAACCTGTTAGTTTTAACAGCTGCTGTACAAATGGCTACTTACACTCACAGTGGTTATGCCATAGCTTAGGTTAAACAACACCTCACTGTGGTGTCAGTGTTTCTCTAGACATCCCTTTAAGTATGTATCTTTTGACCTGGGTCTGTTTTTGAAGCATGTTGATATTGATAACTTATTTCGGGACACAAGACCAAATATTTTATAAAAGGGACGTGTTTACTGTTTTTACTGAAGAAAACATAAAGAAGTTGTGTTAAAATGAGGTCTTCCATGGAGAAGTTCAACATTAATTGCCAGATATAATTTTGTTGCTGTTATTACATTTGTTATAATAATAATTATTATTAGTAGTAATAATTGATTGAAATTATTACCATTAATAATTGATTGATATTATTATGATAAGAAATAATAAAGAAAAAGAAAATTGTTTCGTATGCCGAAAATTCCCAAAGCATTAAGGTGTGAACTGTTACTTTAACTATTAGACGTGTTTCAGCCTTTGCAGTTTCCGAAAGACAAGCTTCCTGCATCGTTCTAAAATAAGGTCTTGGCGAACTTTACCTACCTGTCCGAAGCGTTACTGATATTGTTCCTCGAACTTCCTTTTCAGCAACACGACTGTCAAATAAGCCTACAATCTCAGTTGTTTTAACAATTATAATTACCATAATTATCGTTGCTAATAGCCAGTTGTTGTTGCACAAGATAAACAGCACCCAGATTAACTTTGTAATAAAAACGCGTAAGGGCCCCATATACTTTTATGACTCTTTGGACTAAATTTCTTATCATTGTTGTTTCATAAGTCTCGCGTCAACACTCAAATCTTTTGCTTTAAAAATTAATGTATAGCAATAGACAATTGCTATTTTTGATTAGACATGCTAATCCCTATAACTTTAAATTGAAACTGTGGTTCCCAGAAGCGTAAAAATTTCTATGCCGAGTGCCTTTTTTCAAGACCAGTGGACAGAAGAGGTTAGATAGGTCTGAAAATTCTTGATGTTATGCACTCAGTGGAAGCCATAGCTATAAGAGGTTTATCGTGTCACGAGTCGTAACTTTTTTCCGAGCCACGGTTACAGAGATATTTGGCTCATTGTCAGATTACTAAAGTAACTAGGCTTAGTACGGTTCTTTTATACTTTAGCCAGTGCAGAACTGCGCAGTGACAGGGGTCGAGTTGTTTTACCAATTTTTTGTTTGTTGTGTTTCTTCAGTGTATGAAGCCATTCTTCAAAAGGACTGTGAGCTTACATTCAGAGAAAGATTACGGCACACTGCATGATAAGATCAGATAGGCTTTGGTGGCAACATTTATCATAGAGAAGGCAGCTTAGAAAAGTTGAACTTACTTGTTAAGTGAAAAATGTCAAACCAATTACAGCTCCTTTACAGGGTGTTTTAAAATTTCTTTTTCAGTTTGATTTTTAATTTGTGTCTTTGGTTGTTTTGTTTTTTAGGTAATATTGGTGAACGTGTGTTAGAGGTAGGTAATTTGCAATTCTTCACGTATTTATTTATTTAATTTCGTGTTTGATTGATCTTGTGATATTAAAATATTGTATTGCGTACTACTACTATTGTTCTGAACTAAAAGGTACCACTTGATTCTGAGATTATTCTCCGTTGTTTTCTGGACTTTGAGAGACCTTGGAGTTAATCAAGCCAGGTGTATCTGCGAATTCTATTCGCGCCTTATTATGTCCACAGCTATTAGCATTGCACAGGAAATACGATTGTTGTTTAGCAGTCCTTTTCACAGCTGAAAAATGCCCATGGCCCGCTGCTACCCAGCTGTTCGGTTTCTGTTAGAATCGGTAGGGTGGAAAGGTGATCAAAATTGAGCCTGCGAGCTTGCTGTCTATGTTAAAAAGTTAAGTTTTTAATAATTCCTCGCACACTTTTTATAAGTACAGTATCCTTGGGGCTGTACAAAAGTAGGAATATTTACAAAGTATAAATCAAAAGCATTTTTAAAAAAATGGGTTTTTGGCAGCGATTTCAAACTACTACTACTACTACTACTACTACTACTACTACTACTACTACTACCACTACTACTACTACTATCTTAAACTTGAATAAGTTGGAATTTAATCACTCAGCTGAATGGATACCGTGGGCTGTCTCTGATTTGTGTTTCCTTTTTTCATTTTTAGTCATTGTACTGATGAAAAAGGCAACAATTAATAAACCATACATANCCAGCACATGACCTTGCAGTTGGGGCCTGTTTAGGTTTCCCAGTTTAGGTGACCCATTCTGCTTAAAACGGTCTCCGTAGCGAGGCTTCACCCAAGATCTTAGGACTAAGTAACAAAGTAAGAACTCGGTACTCAGCCCTTCAGAACAAGAGATCCACGTTCACGACACCTAGATATGATGCTCCCCCACTATTATTATTATTATTATTATTATTAGTAGTAGTAGTAGTAGTAGTAGTAGTATTATTATTATTATTATTATTATTATTATTATTATCGTTAAAAGCTGTTTTCATCACAGGCAGATGTTATATCGAGTATTTGTAAGAGAGCCGGTTACAACAAATAACCAAAGGTCTCACATTCTTTCCCTAATTCAGTACTCCAGTACTTTTCTTAAAATTCTTGCTGCTCCTAATAGTGTAGTTTTTTGGGTCAGTGTTGTATCTAGCTGTATTCCTAGTTTCTCTTATGTACTTTTCAAAGTTCTTGGTTACGCTTCCGAGGGCCCCTAAGACTACTGGAATCACTACAACCTTCTCAAGACTCCAAAGTCTTTGAATTTCTCTCTTCAAGTCCTGGTATTTTTCAATCTTTTCTTGTTCTTTTTCCTGGATCCTTTTGCCCCCTGGTATGGCAACATCAACAATAACTGCAGTTTTTGCAATTTTATCCACAATGACTAAATCTGGCCTCCTTGCTTCAATAATATTGTCACACTGAATGTTCATGTCCCACAAAAGCTTATGACTGTTATCCTCTATCACTGTCTGAGGGGTGTATTCATACCATTTTTCAGTTCTATCGAAATTCAGTTTGCCACAAAGCTTCCAGTGTACTACTTTTGCAACATTGTCACAGCGTCGTTTATACTCCTTTTGAGCCAGCTTTTTACACTTACTCACAAGGTGGCTTATTGTCTCTCCTCTTTCCCCACACATTCTACAATTAGGGGAATCTGCAGTCTTATCAATATGGAACTTGATGTAATTTGTCCTAATAGCTTGCTCTTGAGCTGCAAATATCAACGCCTCCGTTGGTGCCTTCAAATCAGATGCTACTACCCAACTCCAAGTTTTCTCATTATCAGTAGACTCATTTTGATCTTTAATGAACTGTCCGTACATCTGTTTACCACACCAGTTGTCTTTTCTTTTCTCTGCAATTGACTTTTTAAAGTCATCTTTATCAACAGAGGTTTCATGCTCAACAATGCCAACATATTTCACTGCTTGTAGCAGTGAATCTTCAGAGTTCTTGAGGTAAAAACCTATACTATTTTCTTCGCTTCTAACAGTGTCTTCGCAATTCATTAGTCCCCTTCCACCTTCACGTCTTCTCATATATAAGCGGTCAACATCACTTTTTGGATGGAAACCTTTGTACATTGTAAGTATTTTACGTGACTTTCTATCAAGNTAATACAGATATTGATATTGTATAAGTTCATATACCAACTGCGCAGTCAACCTTCCACGCAATGAAGACACCCATCATGAAAAAAGGGGATGATTTGTTTTGGGGGTGGATACTTTCGATCCAGGTGTGCATTACTGCAGTAACTTTTTATTTAGTATCTACCAAACTACAGCTTTGATTTTGTAAATTTGCTTTACCTCCCTTCCCACTTAAAAACTAAAACAGTCATTTGATTTTTCGAGTTTTTATTATATGTCATGTCATAATTTGAATGTCCATACACCACCCATAATATGCTATTTCTTTCCCTGTTGTGTTTTTGCTCACTGCTTGGTTAGGATTTTTTTGGGGGGGATGGGGAGATTTTTTGAAAATTATTTTTAAAAGAACTTTTAGTGTACATTTTGAAATAAACCTGTTAGTTTTAACAGCTGCTGTACAAATGGCTACTTACACTCACAGTGGTTATGCCATAGCTTAGGTTAAACAACACCTCACTGTGGTGTCAGTGTTTCTCTAGACATCCCTTTAAGTATGTATCTTTTGACCTGGGTCTGTTTTTGAAGCATGTTGATATTGATAACTTATTTCGGGACACAAGACCAAATATTTTATAAAAGGGACGTGTTTACTGTTTTTACTGAAGAAAACATAAAGAAGTTGTGTTAAAATGAGGTCTTCCATGGAGAAGTTCAACATTAATTGCCAGATATAATTTTGTTGCTGTTATTACATTTGTTATAATAATTATTATTATTATTATTAATAATTGATTGAAATTATTACCATTAATAATTGATTGATATTATTATGATAAGAAATAATAAAGAAAAAGAAAATTGTTTCGTATGCCGAAAATTCCCAAAGCATTAAGGTGTGAACTGTTACTTTAACTATTAGACGTGTTTCAGCCTTTGCAGTTTCCGAAAGACAAGCTTCCTGCATCGTTCTAAAATAAGGTCTTGGCGAACTTTACCTACCTGTCCGAAGCGTTACTGATATTGTTCCTCGAACTTCCTTTTCAGCAACACGACTGTCAAATAAGCCTACAATCTCAGTTGTTTTAACAATTATAATTACCATAATTATCGTTGCTAATAGCCAGTTGTTGTTGCACAAGATAAACAGCACCCAGATTAACTTTGTAATAAAAACGCGTAAGGGCCCCATATACTTTTATGACTCTTTGGACTAAATTTCTTATCACTGTTGTTTCATAAGTCTCGCGTCAACACTCAAATCTTTTGCTTTAAAAATTAATGTATAGCAATAGACAATTGCTATTTTTGATTAGACATGCTAATCCCTATAACTTTAAATTGAAACTGTGGTTCCCAGAAGCGTAAAAATTTCTATGCCGAGTGCCTTTTTTCAAGACCAGTGGACAGAAGAGGTTAGATAGGTCTGAAAATTCTTGATGTTATGCACTCAGTGGAAGCCATAGCTATAAGAGGTTTATCGTGTCACGAGTCGTAACTTTTTTCCGAGCCACGGTTACAGAGATATTTGGCTCATTGTCAGATTACTAAAGTAACTAGGCTTAGTACAGTTTTTTTATACTTTAGCCAGTGCAGAACTGCGCAGTGACAGGGGTCGAGTTGTTTTACCAATTTTTTGTTTGTTGTGTTTCTTCAGTGTATGAAGCCATTCTTCAAAAGGACTGTGAGCTTACATTCAGAGAAAGATTACGGCACACTGCATGATAAGATCAGATAGGCTTTGGTGGCAACATTTATCATAGAGAAGGCAGCTTAGAAAAGTTGAACTTACTTGTTAAGTGAAAAATGTCAAACCAATTACAGCTCCTTTACAGGGTGTTTTAAAATTTCTTTTTCAGTTTGATTTTTAATTTGTGTCTTTGGTTGTTTTGTTTTTTAGGTAATATTGGTGAACGTGTGTTAGAGGTAGGTAATTTGCAATTCTTCACGTATTTATTTATTTAATTTCGTGTTTGATTGATCTTGTGATATTAAAATATTGTATTGCGTACTACTACTATTGTTCTGAACTAAAAGGTACCACTTGATTCTGAGATTATTCTCCGTTGTTTTCTGGACTTTGAGAGACCTTGGAGTTAATCAAGCCAGGTGTATCTGTGAATTCTATTCGCGCCTTATTATGTCCACAGCTATTAGCATTGCACAGGAAATACGATTGTTGTTTAGCAGTCCTTTTCACAGCTGAAAAATGCCCATGGCCCGCTGCTACCCAGCTGTTCGGTTTCTGTTAGAATCGGTAGGGTGGAAAGGTGATCAAAATTGAGCCTGCGAGCTTGCTGTCTATGTTAAAAAGTTAAGTTTTTAATAATTCCTCGCACACTTTTTATAATACAGTATCCTTGGGGCTGTACAAAAGTAGGAATATTTACAAAGTATAAATCAAAAGCATATTTTAAAAAATGGGTTTTTGGCAGCGATTTCAAACTACTACTACTACTACTACTACTACTACTACTACTACTACTACTACCACTACTACTATTACTACTACTACTACTACTACTACTACAACAACTACTATTATTATTATTATTATTATTATTATTATTATTATTATTATTATTATTATTATTATTATTATTATTGAGTGGTGGAGCAATACGAGCCCATGGGTGACTCAGGGGTAGAAACCCCAGCAAACCCATCCGACTACGAGCCCGATAAGGGTAAACTGGGTGCATGCATCACACCTAAGTGTGTGCGATATTGATGTACATAAAAAAATCCAGCACATGACCTTGCAGTTGGGGCCTGTTTAGGTTTCCCAGTTTAGGTGACCCATTCTGCTTAAAACGGTCTCCGTAGCGAGGCTTCACCCAAGACCTTAGGACTAAGTAACAAAGTAAGAACTCGGTACTCAGCCCTTCAGAACAAGAGATCCACGCTCACGACACCTAGATATGATGCTCCCCCAC
>RDPX01000181.1:1342506-1455310 GCA_003991215.1 Morbakka virulenta | reverse complement strand
TCCCATTCTTCTTGGATTTTTTAAGTCCGAGCTGCCTTGACACCCATACAGAACATGCAATAATCAGATTATTAGTTTCAGTTATATCCTTAGTGTCAAAGAATCCTAATACGCTGTCAACCTTCTTGACCACCTCATTTAGTCTTTTATATTCAACCTTTTTAAACATCATTCCCTCAGCTGTCTCCCCAGCGTTATAGATCTCTTTCAACTCGTTCACCATTTGTCTCTCCTCTTCCGAGGCTTCCTCAACAGTAATGTTTAAATCATGTCTAATTACTTGTTCAGTAATATCAACAAGATTATAGCTTTCATCTGCAGAAGCTGTCGTTTCGTTTTCAGGTGTTAACACTCTTCTCCTTATCCTTTCTAGCTGAAGCTCTGTGAGCCACCCATTCTTTCTAATTGCACGTGCTTGATCACAAATTCTTTGTTCCCTTATGTCAGCAAAAGGTCCTCTATCTAGCCATTCTCTGTGCAATCGTTCTATGTAACCTTTGACAGGAACACCATTCTCATCAAAAGGATTCGATCGATAGTAACACTCCATAACCACAATATTAACTTCTTTTGTCCACTTCATTCTTTTAGTATTTCGAGGATTTCGTGGATAACGACCTGAGAAGCCTCGTTTCTTCCCCTGCTGGACGAGGGACCTTCACAAAAAGTTCCAGTCCCATTCACTTCGTTATTTGATACATCTTTTCTAACACTCATATTGTAATATATAAGGATCGATTTGTGTAAGGTTTTCCTTCCCTATTATTTTTTTCGACACACCATCTCTAGAGGGGTTGCCAACCAAAGCCACCCATAAAGCAGACTAGCCCCTGCCGGATGCCAACCCGGTACGTCATGGTCTCGGGGAGAGCTAACAGGTACTACACCTTGCTCAAGGGTGAGCTGGAGGTAGTTGTGGCAAAGGGTAACCTCATTCGCCCACTTCGAAACTCCACAACCGGATGCAATTTATTGTCATACCCAGGACTTTTCTTTCGTAAAGATTTTGTTATGAGTTGGTATAGTCATGCCAGGTTTTTGTTAATACCATTTTTCAAGCCACGATACCATAATGCCTATATATCTTCCAATGAATACACTACCCCACACGATCGTGCCTATTCTTGTATGTATTCACTGTAAGCTTTTGGCACCCCGAAAGAAAGTGGCCACGTGTTTCAACACACCTTTTCATCACAGAACCTGCAGTTCGGGTCAGCACTATTGTGGATAACAATTGCCTGATAGTTCCTAGTGGATAAGGTTTTAACCTGTGGATAAGGTTTTAACCTGTGCTGCAGTGATGAACCCTTCGGTTTCAGCCCTAAGCCCTGCAATTCTTAGCCACTGATAGGTTTCATTCAAATCAACATCAGCCCTTTGGCTGAGAGTGCATATTTGCCATAAATGGGCTTTGCCTTTCATCTTTCATCAAGTATTTTGGTGCCTTATTTCTTGGCAGTACCCTATATTTTTTTTGCTTTGCCGTTACCTTCATGTTGGCTTTAAATTCACATTTAAGGTATACATTTAGCTCTTTTTGAGTTTTGTCGCCATTTTCACAACAGAGTGCAACTTTTTTCAACTTTCATGTTGCAATACTAGCATGAGGATCTTATCGTCATTGATACTTAGATGTCTAAGGACTCCTATGGTAAAGAATTTGTACGTATGGTGTATTTTGTTTGCAGTTAAAGGTTTTCTGATTCTACTGTCAAGCTTTTTTATACACTGACAGGCGCCCTTCTTAGTGATTTGGCAGTGATGAATTTCTTGGCCGGATCCCCTTCCTGACGGCCAACCCATGGCTTTTTCTTTTGTGAAGTTCCATAGTCGCCCGCTCGGGGAATCGAACCTGGATCTCTTGGTTACGGTGCAGTAAAGCCATGGCTCCTCAATCTGAAATTAAATATTTTGACAATCTCGCTAAGTACTCATTTCTTTTCATTTCTGACCTTCTTCAGCTTCATGCTTTGCCCACTCATCGTCTTCACACAATCCTTTGATTTGACTTTTCAATTGTTTGTTGTAACAGTGAATCAAACACAACATTAATTTGATCTATTATCTATGCAAATTTATACTGTTCTATGGCCTACCCCATGCCTAAATAGTCAAAGACTTGTCTTAGAAAATATGGTGTTGATGTTAGGACAGTTAACTGTCGGAAACCAGTCTGTCAACTAATATTCTCTTCCCCATTACTCTTTCCCAGTATGATTCAGATTTAGATATAAAAGACGAGCCGGAAACCTGGAGTGAATTTGTCGACAAAAAAGTGCAACGAAAAATGCACGCAAAAGATATCAAAAGACAGGATGTTATATATGGTATGCGTTACTTTATGTCAAATATCGATTAAGTTAACCAATTTTCGTTAGTTTGACTCACCTATCAGGATATTTCGAAGATATTTATTGGATTCAGATTTAATGCGACAATACAAAGGGAGTAATAATAAAAATGCCCCTTTTTGGCCCAATGCATGTTGTATTATTGGTAGCTATTTGTAGTTAAGTTAGTCCAAAAGGCAAATATATGCTGGAACCTAAATAAATCGTTTTCTGAGATTACATTTCATTATAATATTTCATTTTTTGTTATTTTTCATTCTTCCACATTGCTTGAAACAGGATAATTAGTTGTCCCCTTGTTCGATGTTTAAAACGAGGGGAATATAAAAATACCAACCTTGGTATGACATTATATGGGAAGTATTGGCTTTAAAATAGTAAATAGTGGATTTTTGGAGCAGAAGTTTGGAAAAGCTAATGAAGCGTTTAAATTTTTGAAAACTATCACGCAAACAAATAACCTCATAAAAGCAGCCAATGTGTGTGTAGCTAATGAATTGAAGCTGAGAATGAAAGTAGTTGATAGAAGGAAATGCCCGTGGCGGAAAAGATAGATTGGGACTGGGACTGGGACTGGGACTTGCTATTTCAAAGCGACCTGAAAGTGGAAACTGAAGCATTAGTGTGTACTACACAAGAGCAGGCATTAAGAACATATTATGTAGAGCATAAGATTGACAAGAGTTCAGACAACCGATTGTGTAGAATGTGTGGGGAAAAAGGTGAGACCTCCATCACGTTTATGAGTGTAATAAACTTTTGTAATGGAATTATAAGAGGAGACATGATAATGTTGCACGAATAATACACTGGAAACTCTGAAAAAGATGCTTTTGAAAAAGCTGAAAAATGGTACCAGTATAACCAAGAAGAAGTGATTGAAAACGGATCTGTTAGGATTCTTTGGGATTTTAACATACAGCGTGATGATGTCGTTGATACCCACAGAGCAGACATTAAATAAATACAGTAAATAAAACAGATAAAGCATGTGTTGCTGTTGATGTTGCTGCCCCGGCAGGCTGCAGTGTATGATAAAGAAGAAGAAAAAATTGAGGATTCCAAAAGTTGTAAAAGGAAATTGGGAGAATATGGAAAATGAAACGGGTTATTCCAATAATTGCTGGGACATCCGGCAGTATATCGAAAGGTTCTTCAAGTCTTGCGTGAAACATTTGGAAATAGAGTTTAGCTTCATACGAAAGACATTGCCTGTGACTTGTAGGATATTATAGAAAGTGCTAGAACCATAAGGAGAGGAAGTACTTATTGCCTTCAGTCGTTTGCTACGAGTCGCCAATCAGTTTTATAGATAATGGTGACTCCATCAGGCAGCACCTAAAGGCATTAAGATAATGATAATGATAATAATAATTATTATTATTAGTAGTTGTAGTAGTAGTATTTTATTATTATTATTATTATTATTATTATTTTGCTGTTGATGATGATGATAATAATAATAAGGTTTAACGAACTTGCCAATTGATCAAACCGAGGGTACTTAGTGAGCTTAATGTTTCAGATAAGGTATAGCAGGCCCCCCAGATTCGAACTCAGAGAGTGAGAGTAATGTCTTTTTGAACTGATATTTGAAAAAACTGAATATTTTCTTGTATCTAATTTTATTACACAACACCAGTTCAAAAAGACATTACCATCACTCTCTGAGTTCGAATCTGGGGGGCCTGCTATAGTAAAAGCTGATGCTCTCTCTCTGGCAGGTCCTGTATCAAAACTTCTTTCTGCACAATCTTGTTTTGTACAGTAACTGGGTTAACTATTGATGGAGACAGTAGCTTGTCTGCACCATCCGATGGTTGCTGATAAATTGATTTGAGAGAGTGATTTAATTCCCAAGGAAACAACAGGTTGGCAGACAACAGCATTCCCACAGATATGATACACGTGAATATTTAGCAAACATAGGCCATAGTTCAAAACAACCGCTAAAGCAGGGATCCAAAGCCTAATAATAGTATATATGGGTCAGTCCGTCCTGGAGAAAAACCAATCCCAAAATTGTACTGGTAGTGAATTTATAACTTGCAAGTCTATCCATGGTGGTTCTTACTGAGTGATGCTCTGCAATATATTTCAGAACCATTTTTATAGACCCTGCTTTTTCATGTTTGTGCGTTATTTCGAACATTTTATGCACAATCTCCAAAAGGTTATTTTGGCACCTATTTTGTAAACCTCTAACTTTCTGTTCCATCACCATACAGGTTTTACAAATAGAAATATTCGCCTGACAATTTAAAGCATTTTGATAGTCAGAGTTGTTAATTAATATCCATCGGGTTTGTTTGCAGGCCATTTTGTAGGGTTTTTTGTCCGAATTATTTTTTACTTCAAATGGACCTGTGTAAGCATTTGGACTTAAATATTTTTTCGAGAGATAGAATATGTAAATATACTTTTTTCTCGAGGTTTGTGACTAATTCATTTTGTTTGAATGCTTATTTCAGAGCTGATTCTTACGGAAAGTAATTACGTCAGGACACTGAATATAATGTATAAGGTAGGTTTATATTGCATTTGTACTTAATGCTGAAAATCTTGAACATTTTATTCACTTGTAGGTAAAGGTCGCAAAGATCTGCACCGCTGTTACTCTTACCATGGTAGAATGAAGTGTTTCTAAAGTGTGTCGCAGCGCGCCTTGGCCTTGGGCTATAGTTTCTGTTTCTTTTCATCATCTTCGTCTTCATCAGGTCCAGGTCAAACCACATATAAATATATTGACCATGTTAACTCGATATTAAAGAGTGCAGTGATAATTTTTAAGTTTCCAATGAAATAACCACTGCAGTACAGTTAAATCTGTGAACTATGAACGAACGGAAATGACCATGTTAGCATTCTTTGTTGGCATTGTTATGTGGTTACAGCAGAATGTAACGTTTTGAAATTGCCCACCAAATAGGGACTCCCAATAAGCAGACGCTTGAAATAAGTGCGAAGTTTTCTTTGACCAACTTTTATTTCGTTTATGACAGCTTTGCAAAAGATTAAAAGGTGATCAATAATGAACAGGCACTTCTTTCTCTGGATGACAGACAAAAAGTATTCTAGTTCTGGATGATAAAAGGTTCCACTAAAACCGTGTACACCGTTAGCTACGTTTGCAGTGATAGGACAAAATATAGTGCACGTGGATTTTGGGCCTGTGCACTGTTACCTTGTTCTAGGACTGGATACTTGACGGCTACTATTTTGGTACTTCTTAGCGTCAGACGTTTATTCAAAACTTCGCAGAAGGTGTAAGCTGTGTCGTGCCCAACTATTTTGAATCCGTGAAGTCTTTTCTAATATAATGCCCTGATGGTTAAAACTCGAGTTTATAGCCACATGTTGATTATTGTTGTATGAATGGTCTAGCATACGTTTGATCTGAAACAATAGGAGCCAGCCTACACACAGCAAATACTGGTGTGGATTTCGTTGTGACAACTGAAAGAATTTTTTGTTGACAGGTAGTCTGCGACACAGATTTAACTGTAAGACGCAGCCCCACGGTTTGATATTATTTTATTCCTTTTATTATGAAATCACTACAGGATTTTTAAGATCTTGAAATTCGTATGAGACGACTGACCCCACCACTACCCTTTGGTATACACAGCCATAAAAGCTATGAACGCTCCACCAGATGTATGTGAGAGCCTGCATCGAAAAACACATACAAGTAAAAGAATGTAGGGTATGGCTGCTTCGTCAGCCAAAGCCTGTCAGAATCCTTAGTAAATTAAGGAAGAGGAAAGAGATAAAGGAAACTGTTTTGGGTCTTAACTTCGTGCACCAGAAAAACTGAAATATACTATACTGGCATGATTATGTGAACATGTCAATTTCATGTTATGGTGAAGCCATTACACTTCCAAGTTAAGGTTTATTGTTCATTTTGGACAAAAAATGATACGCCTAATGGAATCCGTTAAGGAGTTCAGCGTCAGCGTCATGAAAGGAACGTTGGAAAGGTTTGCGTTTGCGATGGTATAATATGCCCTGTGCATATCTCATAAAAATATTGAGCAATGTGGGCGGTAAGTTTTGCAAAACCTTATGTAGCTTAATTTAGGTCAAACTTAAATACATTTTAACACGTAACTTAGATCCTAGGTTGTATCCTGCTGAAAGTAGGTTTGTGAGTTACTAATGTTTCTCTATCATCGTTACATAACGAATGGACAAGCAACAGCAGTGAAGAACCGTTGACTTTTTACAAACACCATTGGTATGATGGGTGAAGACGTTGCTATTGGGCCGACCCAATTCGGACGTCAACCCTTACAGATTAATGGGTTTGTTGCCCGTCTGACCCTGTGTGCCAGCTCCTGGGGAAAGGGTAATGGCAGAAAACTATTAAAGATAATTATAAAACATTTTATTTTTCTCCCATTAGATTTACTATTTAGGTATGGTTGCAGAATTACCATTGGATCACCATAAATTGGATCAGATATTTCCAAAATTAGAAGACTTGCTTGAAATTAATGGTATGAGCTTGTACTTTTATAATTCCTTTTGATGATGATGATAAGAGTGATGAAGGAAAGAAGAGAAGGAAGAAACATAAGTTAATTATTGAATGAATGAATTTTGGTGACAGTTGTAATACCTAATTCCGCAGTAATAATACAGACAGAAGAGGTAAAAGACGAGTCCGATGATGCAGTTTTAAAGTTCAGAGTACAAAGTCTTTATGCTTGACCTTTCCATAACTTCTTTGTCACAATGTTCACGAACTCACTTAGTAGTAGTATTAATGGTGCTGATGGCGTGGCAGTAGTAGGAGTAGTAGGAGTAGTAGTAGTAGTAGTAGTAGTAGTAGTAGTAGTAGTAGTAGTAGTAGTAGTAGTAGTAGTAGTAGTAGTAGTACCACTACAACTAATACTACTACTACTGCGAATAATAATAGTAATAATAAATAAATTTACCTATTCCATGTTTGTACACCCTCCTCTTAAGCAAGCCGTAAGGGTATGTAGGGATCAAGGATGTATAAAAACATCTCTGAAGTACATATATTAATAGCATCTGTAGCTGAAAATATTGCAGCAGCTATTAATAGTTGTTTGTTTTAGGAATAGCTGCAGTGGAGGTAACTATTGTGGGGTGAGACAACAGATAACGATGNAGAAGTTTAAGCTTTCTATCACGCAGAACCATGCTTAAAAGAATCAAGAAAAGAGATGAAGGGAGGGAGGTGGTCATCTGCCAGACCCTATAAACGACCAGGATTTTGTTGAATAGTGAGTATAGGTGGAGATTTGAAACGTTTTCTTCTTCATGACGATTTGGATGCCATACCAGAAGAAGACCTCGAAATAAGCAAAGCTAGGACCGGTAATAATATTTAACACTAACAAAAATATGATTCATTCTTGTAACGCCAACAACATGGTCGACGAAAAAGAGGTTCTAAACCTTTTTATAAACCACCCAACATGTATGCAGTCCTGGGGAATTTACCTATTCCATGTTTGTACACCCTCCTCTTAAGCAAGCCGTAAGGGTATGTAGGGATCAAGGATGTATAAAAACATCTCTGAAGTACATATATTAATAGCATCTGTAGCTGAAAATATTGCAGCAGCTATTAATAGTTGTTTGTTTTAGGAATAGCTGCAGTGGAGGTAACTATTGTGGGGTGAGACAACAGATAACGATGCAAGTAGATTTTGAAATATGATTTCTAGCGTGAAGATAAAGTGACGTTGATTGAAGACGTTCATTCGGAACACGTGCGAATAGTTTTACGTGAAATTGTTAACGCTGGAGGTCATTAAAAGTAGTAATATTGATGAATGGGCTACCTTTATAAAACTTTGACTGCTTTCTTAAACTATATACCAGAACTGAACATAATTGTAGAAAAACTGCAATTGAGGAATTTCTTTTATTGTTTAACTATGGTAAGCTATTACAAGGGAATAATGACATCAATGTGACTAGTTAGCGAGTGTTGCAATGCCCGTTTGGTCACAAATTTGTAGAAAAGAAACGAAGACTACTTGTTAGCACATAATTCGGAAAACTGAAGTAATAGGAGCACATAAAATGTTAAGTATTTTGAACCTTGGAAATGAACCATGCCGTCCTATGAGAGCTCAAATTGAAAAAAAATGAGCTTAGATTTAATTCAAAGCCGGTATTTCAGATGGTAGCACAGAGAGACCGTGATATTTATGAGTTTTAATTCTAACTTTGAGCAACTTTGTCATATGACTTGTTTGCTTTATTCCTTGTTGTCTCTGGGCGCGGAAATATATAGTCATTTGTTGGATAAGCATTGAACTTTGTTACTTTTTTGTTGATAAAAGTTTCCCTGAATTTTCTTATGCTGTAGAAGAACGATTATATTACCGAAATGCCATTTGCCTTTTGTAAATTCTGGTATCTTATCCGGAGGATGTATGGCTAGCTTAATTTTATTGAGCATCCTGTGAAATCATAATCTTGTAATCCATAGTTTTGTACATTGTTTTATTTTTTAATTTTCTCAATCATCCGTACTTTTCCAGACATTTGATTGGGGTTTTTTTCTCAACTAAGGTAAATTTCTGTGTGAACTTAAATCAAGACAACAAAGTAGCGATAATTACGTTATAGAGCTTATTGGGGATATTTTAGTAGATAGGGTAAGTGAAATGTACTCTTGCATAATTTTTTTGCCCTTTCTTTTGTGGTCACCTTCAATTTGTTTGCCTTGGACTTTTTGACGCTGAGTATCGCCACCGTGTACCTATTTTTTGTTTAAGACAAATTTGTAATTAATGAATAATAGTACATTGTACTTCTCCATCACTTTTTATTAATAAAATATATAGATAAAATTTGATATGGGGTCATAAATCTTCGACTTATAACCTTTCCTCATTGACGTGCTCACGACGTGACATTGGCGAATACGTGTACATGTCCCCCTGTTTATGTATGTCCGTGGTTGCAATGTTCGAACAGTGGCTAGTATTTATGGAATTAGGATCTAATAAAAAATACACGAAAACCGCAGCGAACAAAACATGTCATAGAAACTTATAATTTTGAAATAGAGTTCTCATTTTGTGGGCTTCTTTTTAAAATGTTTAACATAGTTAAAGTTACCTTGATTTTCGTCCGAAGTTTTTCATTAGGAGTCGTAAAGACCAAGACGCTGGAATGAGAAAAGCAAAATAGGGCTTTTTTATTAGTGACAGAAAAACAACTTTTTGCCAGCAAATTGGAGCGGATAAAAACCAAATTTTAACAATCTCGATTGCTCGAGTAAGTTGAAGACAGCTGTAACCTGGCAGTAAGCGTTACTTCTAACTGTATAATCTGGAAATTCTTATTGCATTTGTGACTCACCAATAGACTCGGCGGTATGCAAAACGAAAGCAAGTTCAGAAAGTTCGAACACAGTATTCACAGTTACATAGTCAAGTAATGAATACCTGGAAGCTGGGAAGGACCATTGGAGACTACAAATCATTCTCTTCATCTCGCAGGCTAGGACAGAAGCCTAAACCCAAACCCAGACGAGGGGCATCACTTCAAAGATAAGATGGTTATCATTGCACTGAAATAATATAGCAAGTTGCGGAAAGTAGTACCGGTAAATACAACAGTTGTATATTGACGACCAGTGTAACTCCTGGGTCATTTGCGGGATAAAATTATCGAATTAAAAGGAGGATTAAGTATATGAACAGGTTTTCTAACTTGGTCACTCGAAAGGTACATCGTTCCAGCGGGCATGGACAACTAATTTTGTTAAAGAAGAAAAGAAGTTATCCTAATACACGTCTTGTTACGAGAGAATTTAAGGAACAGACTGACAACATTTTTACCTAAAACGTTGGCATGCTCCAAAAGTTGTTTCAGAGTAATGGCGGCAGTTAACGACAAACAAATTTTAAGTCAAAGGTTAAGAACCTCGCTTTCATAAGTAGACGAAACAAAATCTATACTTCTGCCTTAGAATTAAAGTACAAAGATGGTTTGCCGCTAAGTGCAAAGATTTGTTTAAGTGTCAGTTACATTGTTTATGAAAATAGTACGAAAGAGTGTAAAATGCCAAATTGTCACTGCTTTGTTTCCCCTGTATTATAGTAACGAATCAAGTGGTATGACAGAAGCCCATGCTTACCATTTTGAATTGGCTGGTAATGATGACATCAAGACAAATATTGATCGGAAAATCGGGAAATGTATTTGCTTGAGAATATGAGGAGAGTTTCAAATTAATTGGTCCTGACATAAATCTTCTCATATTACCCAACAGATTGGCCTCGAACTGGTTGGTTATAGTAATGGATTGTGTTACACCGCTGCCTTTGCAAGAAAAAGGTTGTTTACAATCCAAATTAGACCAGTTTGTAAGAATAAATAATTCTAATATCAGCTTTATCGTATCAGAGGGATGGTAAACCTTTAAAACACCACCTTGAACTACAAGATTATTTAGTAATCAGCTATTAAATGTAATCTTGGCTGCCTGTAAAATACTCAGTCGTGGTTTGTGTACTCACGTGCTGTATTCGATTTGGAGAAAGATACAGAGCTTACTGTTAGGCATCTGCTGAAAATGGGATTGAGGCAGTTATCCGTTCTGCTATCGCTTGGTTCGATATATTGTTCAGTAGTTATTTTATAAAAGAAAGGAAGTTCTTTGAAATTAATCACTAATAACTTCATTGGTGATTGCATTCAAGTTGTTGAAATTTGCATCTGATAAAATTTTTTTCGATGGAAATGAGAGTCTGAAACCAGTTTTCGAAATTAGGAATAACGAAAAAGCCCAATTCGTAAAGTGAAATGAGGATTTTGTGGACCTCTTGACCCAGACGTGGTGTATCTTCATCATTTGCTTGTTGTTTGATTACCGAAATTCTCATATATGGGCATCTACAGACGTTTGTTCTCCGAGTTGACGTGATTTTTTTCCTAGCCCATGATAATAGTCGAGAAAGTTGTTTATAATTGTCTTAAGTTTGTTATCCTACAGTATATACTAGATGTGGTGGTTTTTTTGTGTGTGTGTGTGGTTTTTTTTAGAACTTACAGTGATTATTTTATCATATTTTTTTAGTGGGGTGGAGAAAATGGAGAGTTAATAAAAGACGTGTATGGCTACTTCTGCAGTAGACATCTTCAAGCAGTAGCTTTGTACAAGGTAATCATTTTACAGTCAAGAATATTTTATTTTTATCTGCATTTTAATTTTTAGGAAAGAAGTCTTGTTTTTGGGGGGGGGTTCTTAGGGTTTTTTGGGGCGGGTTGGGTTTTTTGTAGTGGTGATTGTTTGTTTTTTTAATCGCTTTTCAAGGCTTTTAGAAAATAAATATAAATACAGACGCCCATTAAATCTACGTTTTTATGTGAAACAGTGATATCCCAAGGGGTAGAAAATGGAAACTTGCGAACCTCTTTCGTTACAGGTTAATTTTTTAGTTTAATTCGTGTGCTAATTTGTTCATAAATGACAGTGATTTGTTGTGTGTCCCAGATGACAGCCGATGCAGTATTCCTCAACAATTCTATCAGTAATTAAATAGTAATAATAATACATGAAGGTGTATATAAGTAACTTTTAAGTTCAGGAAAACTGCATGAATAGCTATGTGGCGAAAACTGAAAGGACTTATTAAAGGATAAAACATGTTGTTTTATGCGTAAGCAGTAGAGTTAGAGTTCCACTGTCATTTACGTTAGGGACGATTGTTAAGAGATAGCTTTGTATTGTAATGTACTGTATTGTAGTTTGCATATGTATCTAGCTTACTGTACTCTCCAGGATTCAGTACTATGTTTGAGTGTTACATCGTAGTAGCAGTCACTTTTCCTTTCAGCTATTATTCCACAAATATAAATATTGACCATAAAAATGTAATAGGCGGTCTCTTTTCTCTCTTTTATTTTGCTGTTAATGTCAAAGAGTTGTTTTCAGCGTTTTTCCCGAGATCCAACAAACAAACAAAAATTGTGGTTGTCCACCAGTTGTCGAAGCATACTTTAAACTAATGGACGTGGTATCTGACAAATTTAGAATAATATTATACAGAACTTTGATATACCTTGTATTGCACGTGTATTCCCTGTTTAGCTGCTCTTACTTTGCAGTGTATTGTTCTTTTTAGGCTTTTTACTGTAATTGATATTTGTACAGGACCCAGTAACAGGGGCATCCATTCTCTGTTAGAATGTGTACATCAAACTTTCTTTTTTCTTGAATATTTTTTTTCAGGAGCTTGTGAAAACCGACAAAAATTTTGCTAATTTTATTAAGGTGAGTTCATTGTTCGGGTTATGCTTTCTTTTGTGCTACAACTACTACTACAAAACGAGAAAGTTTCTTTAAAAAGACTTTGTAAAAGATTCTTACGATTTGCGATCTAATTTTTTGTGCGTCTTTTGCATTTAAAATGCTTGCAATGGCAACGGTAACAAGAATAGAAACGAATGGCTCAGCAAACGAGTTTATAACTTTATAATTTTAGTTGGCGTACTTGGTGACTGGATCCAAATCAGCAATTAGAGGAAACTTGATCTTTGGTAAAAGGGCTCCATTTGTTGATATCGAAAGAGTAGATTACAAATTTTCTATAAATGAAAAAACCCTCTTTTTTAGCGTGGAGAAACTTATTTAACTGGTACCATTTTTTTTCTTGTTCTACATTTTGTTCTCTTTACTTTTCTTCGTTGTCAGCAGTATTTTCCACACCCTTTGTAAGGTAGCTGTTTTTCCTCTGGTTGCCCAATTGCTCTCGGCTTACTTTTTTTTTTCGCTTTTCTTCGCCCTGTATGTCATTTGTGCAATCCAGTTACCCCGATCCCTCCATAAGGATACTTTTTCTGATTACTATTCCAGTACTCGCTGTGTGAATACCCCATATCCTCTTGTGTGTATGTATATATATATATATATATATATATATCCAGTCGTGATTGAAGATAGTAGTATTTTATCTCCCATATGCTATCCAGGGTGCCACTCCTTGTATCGTTTCTCGGTCTTTCCTTTTGATATGAGCGTACTGGCGTGACAGTTTATCCTTTTTCACCAAAATTTTGTTTTTAAGGCTTGTATGATAAATGAAAGGACGAGGAGGCTGTCAATTCCCGAGTGTATCACTTTGGTTACACAGAGGTTGACGAAGTACCCTCTTTTAATCCAAGCAATTATTAAAGCAACGAAAGGTAGGTAGCAGCTTTTTTTATTTCAGAATTTTATTTGAATCAAGTAAAGTAGATACAGAAAGGATGCGTAAATCTGGAGGAGAGAGATGAAAATTTGCCTGGTTGTTAAAATCTATAATCTAGAAAGAAAGAAAGAAAGAAATAAATCAGCTTGTTACCACTTGAGGCAGTAGTCAGTCAGTATTGGTAATAGACTTTTTATCTTCCTACATCTCAACTGGGGTCGGAAGTGGAAAAAATTGGATTTTTAGAAAGTAGTGTCTTAAGGTTTTTGTAATTTCTTTTTAATATGTAGTGTGTCATTTTGCAATTGATTAGCTTGGGAGGAGTAAAGGGAAAGAGGGGACGCACTCACTCACTCTCTCACTCTCTCACTCACTCACTCACTCACTGTCTCTCTCTCTCTCTCTCTCTCTCTCTCTCTCTCTCTCTCTCTCTCTCTCTCTCTCTCTCTCTCTCTCTCTCTCTCTCGCTCGCTCTCTCTCTCTCTCTCTCTCTCTCTCTCTCTCTCTCTCTCTCTCTCTCTCTCTCTCTCTCTCTCTCTCTCTCTCTCTCTCTCTCTCTCTCTCTCTCTCTCTCTCTCTCTCTCTCTCTCTCTCTCTCTCTCTCTCTCTCTCTCTCTCTCTCTCTCTCTCTCCCTCTCACCCTCTCCCTCTCCCTCTCCCTCTCTGTATATATCCATCTATCTCTATCTCTCCTTACCTCTTTTTTTTCCTAGAGACCGCGGAGTAGAAGGTAACCGTTTATTCTCTTTGCGTTTTTCACCACTATTCTCATACGATGTTGTATGTTCATTTGGATTTTTTCTTCTGTTGTTTGCCGTATTTAATTTCCTTTTTTTATTTTATAACAGAATCAAAAGCTGATCATGCTAATTTGACCAAGGCGTTGAAGTATATAAAGGTAAGTTGAGGATTTCTTATTTATACTAATAAAGAAGACCATGATTAAAATGTATTAATGCAGGCAAAATCAAGGAATTAACCTTCCAGTAAGCTGCCCGCTGTTTTGGCAGCCCTGTTTAAAGGCGAGGGCCATTGTTTTAATTTGATTACTTTTTGTTAAATCGGTCATTTGATTTTGCACCCTCCTCTTTAAATGTATGTTGTGTTGTTGTTGCTTTATGTTTCAAGGGGGAATATTAGAAACCTATTTATAATGTTGAGATTATTATGAAAAATCCCCACTGAAAATTGCTTACATGAGACAGATTTCGCCCTGGAGCGAGAGAAGTGAGGTACAATTACTGCGGGTAAAATCAAAGAGTACATAAATTGAGCAGGTCGTAGATCATAGGAAATACTGAATGTGGCTGGTCTCCTCACACAGAGACAGGACATTCCAGTGGTAGTGATGATTATGATGATAATAATAATAATAATAATAATGGTGATTGATAATGATTGATAATCACTAAAAAGATGAAGACGATGATGAACGGCAGCGTTTGGGATATAATAACGGTAATTTATTTCAAGGTATTCAGATCGATTAAAAGCTTCTTTAGTATCTTGCATTGGTAATTGCGAGGCATTTTTGCCTCAGGCGCATTTTTCTTGTCATGCGGATCATAAGGTTTCCCGGAATCGTGTTAGGCTTGTATCCCTGCAATGCCAGTGTCGGCCGTGCTTTGTTTTGGTTCTATTTTTGACTAAGCGGTGAATGTAGTAAATTGCAGTTTATGGATCTAAATTCCTCTGTGGGCTTCGTATTACACCTTGTTTTTCCTGTCTTGTTTTTACATAGCGTATCTTAACAGGAGTTGACGATTACGTAAGGGAGTACGAAAAAGAAATGGTATGTAAAATGTTGCGATGTGATTTATTTACCTTTCCTTGTATATTTGATGAAATTTTGGTGCGGATAGGATAGTGTTTTGATTCGGCTTTAATTCTAACCTTAAGCTTATGAATTTTTTTTATATACTTGCGTCTGCAACCAGCCCCAACATAAATCTGAGGTATTGTTACCCAACATGTCCGGCCACATTGCACTGTTCCTGTACATAATGCCTGGTGATTTTGCGAAAATTGAATCAAGACCATTTATATTCAACATACCTTCCATCCATACCATTAAAAATATCGTTTTACAGAAAATGATGGAAGCTTGATAAATAGTGTGTTTAACAGTTGTCATTTATTTGTTTGTTTCGTGAGTATTGAGGGAAGGGTTTAAGAGAGGAGGTTGTTTTCTAGAAAATTTTCGGTGCACCCTTTTCGTACGGAGAGCTCCTTCCATTTACTTCACCTCTTTCTTTGGCAACAACTATATGGGGAGATATCATGGGAAATGAAAGTAAGAGGTTTAAAAGAAAAGTCAAGGTTTTTCAGTGGTGTACAGTATTTGAATTAAATTAGTTACTTATTTTGAAATTCCTGAGGCTATAGCCTAAATAAAATGGACTTGTAATACTACAGGACCATGACTAGTGTTGACTGTGTGTACTTTATTTAAGCAGAAGTTGGGACCATGTGGCTAGGTTCATTTTGGGTATTTGGACGTTGACTTGTGTATGTGTATTCCCTGGAAGCCCAGTCGATCATTCTCACCAGGCCACGTCGAATTATTCTTTAGTAATTTGTCGTTAGCGAATTACGTAAACTTAAATATCCAATTTATAAGGCATACAGTTACCGAACGTGGAAGGATTACTTCTTTTTCTTCTTTTCCCTGCCCACCTTTTTCGGCTGGCAACTGCATCTTTTTCTAACTTCAAATTTTGAGACTTGAACAGAGGCACCGAAGTTTTGTAGCTTAACCAATAAAGTTTTCCTTTAACAATAATCGTGAATGATTGTTGGCCCCAGCAACATGAAATCAGTATCTTTTTTTGACCCACATTTTTATGTCGCTTATTCACATGAATTGGTACCATTTTCTCGTAAGTTGCACAAACCTGAAGCATGTCAATATTTAGACAGGTCATTGAAAGATAACAGCCTGCCGTGTTTTTTGTGGGGTTTTTTTGTTTTTTTGTTTTTTTGGTTTTGGTTAAATGACAAGTTTTGAGTAGTTAACTTAATCCATTGTTATGCCAACTTAAATAAATCAATTTAACGTTAAAGTGTGGTTGTTGACATACTAATATCTTTTGAGAGACACAGGAAGGGCGGTATAATTTATGAAGATTGCATCCCAGCAGAGACCTGGGGCGTGGATTATTTCTTCTTTTAAATCTACTGCTGTAATACTCAAGACGCTTTTTTCTGGAACCATTGCTTTCTCAGTTCAAATCTAAGCACGGTCTGGGATAAGGACGTCGCTTTTCTTTCTTAGTATATACCAAAAGAGACCTGTTGATTTTTAGCGATCGTCGGTTTTAAATGGCTGCTTTCCAATAGCGCATCTTGGAATTTGTCAGGAAACACCAACTTATTCTGTTGGTGTTATAACCTTGGTTACATTTTTACTGTTACACATTTGGAATTTACCTAACGATTTCAAAATTATGAGCTTATGAACTAACTGAGCGTAATTCCAATCGCAATAGGATTGCTAGATAGAATAGAGACTATTTATATATACTCATTCCACTATCTCGTTTCTGTGCATGAAGAAATTTTGGTTTTATCGGGTAGATGCACTTGCGGTAGTTAGGTTCCAAGGTTTTGCGTGCGTGTGTGCGTGCTACAGTCAAACCGGAACCCAAGATCTACGCCGCAGTTAGACCGTGCGACAATACCGATTGATTTATGGTAAATCTTTGAATAAAGGCATGCGTCTTTATATGATGTTTATCTTCTGTTAGTGGCATACCTTAAAGTGCACACCTTTTGAGTACAAAGATGTAGGTGTTACCTTGTAGTTGTTTTGTACAACACAAATATTATGTTTTGTGTAGTTTTGTCGTTTTGTCTATTTTTAAATACCTTAAATGGACATTGTTTTAAGTATAACTGTGTTTTACTTTGTAATGATATATAACCAATGCCAGTTGCGGTTACTCAAGTACTGTACTATATTTAAGATACATGAAATGCATGCCAATCACAATCGAGTTTCACAATGGGACAGTGCCTTTTTTGGTCCTGGCAGATTGCAAACATACGGTTATCTGACAAGGAAAAATGCTTTAGATATTTATTTACTGTACACAATGCAGTTGAAAATAACAACGTTCCATTTGCGTCAGTTTTTTATTATAATATTCAGGTCAGCTTCTTAAGATCGTATTAACCATGAAATCGTATAGCCAAAAGTAGTATATACGATCTAATTCATGGACTGGTCCATGCATTGGGGGAATTTATTGGCCTCGATTATCTTGATCCAGCAAATATGGTGAAAAAGAGTCATTAAGATTAAATTTACTTCAAATGTAACTAATAACTATTGACATTTCTGTATGTAACATTTCTGGGGACCGTACACTCTGGTGAAGTTAGGCATGGTAAAAGGATTGGTAATTTCTTGTGAAGACGGCTATCCATTTAAAAACATATATCCAGGCTACTCATAACTTTTATGGAATTGGTGTTTTTTTTATAGTTAATCTCGACTGTTCGATGGTCAAGTTTTTCAGAACTGTTCTGTAAGAATTTTATTATTTCTTTACTTTTTTAGAGATTAGAAGAGATTCGGAAGAGATTAGATCCGAAAGGAGAAGTCCAGCTTAAATCAAGCAACAAAATTTACAAGGTAAAGGAATTCCACGAAATAATAACACTGTACAGCATATATTTATGGTACACCAGACCAATTGGTCTAGGCAAATTTTAAGACCCCAAAAATGACCACGCAAAAGGCTAATTAGAACCCCACTTGTTGTTGCTAAATTATCCATCTTATGTAATTTTTGCCATTTTTGATGACAAGAAAATTCTTTTAGATGAATTGGATAGAATATACCAAAAAGATTTTACGTCCTAAATCAAATAAAACTTTCTTTTTACAAATTTTATATTTGGGTAACCATGTATTAGTAATCGTTGTATTCCAAAACGCAAAGACAGATTGTTGCTGCAAGTAAAGTGGACTGAAAAGAGATTTATGTTTAGTTCGGTCTTGGCGTAAGGAAGAGGTACACTTGTAAAGAATTTTCGTAAGCCAACATAAATTTGCAAGGAGGAATGGCCACCATTTATCCTGTGAATTGTCTTGATGAGAGCGCTTCCCATGCCTATCAATGAAATCTCAATTGGGAGGAGGAAAGTTCGACATAAATGACGAAAGTGAATTTTTAGGGACATACTGCAATCTATCTTCCTTGGCGTTACAAACGATTTTTCACCATTGTACTTAATTAACTTTCCATGGGTGGCTTGCTTTCCGTTGGCGTCGATGATTCTCCTTGTTAACTGCACGGGAAACCGGCGATAAAATATAGTTAAAAATAAAATAGGTTATTTTTAAAAGTACGAATTGCATTAATGTACACGCATGTTTTGCATTTTTCCTGGGTTTATGTGAGTAGTACATTCAACTGCGAGTATGATTTTGATCCATGACGTCAGAAACCATTTTCCGATTGTTTTGAGATAACTCAAACAGAAAAACCAAAAAGCATTACATGCATTCAACAATATTCGACAATATGCACGGTATTTTTAAAATATTACGTAATAATACGTAAAGCTTGCTTTTTACGAGTATGAGCCGAGTTTCATCGTTATATATACTGAAGTTTGAGGCTTCAATGGGAGTAAACCAAAGTGTTTAATATTGAGTTTTGATATTGTTTTAATTCCATTCTAAGAATACCTTAGTTAATTGTCTTCTCCCAATTTTTTACCTTTATACAGAATTATTTATGTGTTACTATTAAAATGTATGTGTGTGTGTGTGGGGGGGGGGGGATGTCAAATATATTGATGTAGCAGCAATTTCTTGTCAAGGACAATTTGTAAAAAGAAAATTAAAACTGGGTGTTTACCAGCCTCTCGAACACATAAGCTCATTGAAATCTTTATTGCCATGTTTTGGATATACGGGGAGCAAGTATCGGTCAAGGCCAGACTAGTTAGTGCAGCTTTCATCCGTGGAAGAACATGAAACTTTGTTCCATAGAGAAAACGGTCCAAATTTTCTATTACTTTATTTTTGTATTGATTTTGGTATTTCAAGAACCATTTGGAATAAAGGGTGATCTTCATGTAAATGTCTAGTGTTTTTTTTACATTTTGAACCTGTGACTTTAACATTAAGTTCTCAATCAATGAAATAGAATTAGATATGAAAGAATAAAAGAGTAGTAATAAGGAAGAGTGTAATTGGACAAGAGGTATAGGCACGAAAAAAATTTAGTGGCCCAGTTAGCAATTTAGGATTACTAGCTGCTTTAGTGCTGACGACTGCAGATAGCTTGGTTGTTGGGGTTTTTTGGTTTTTTATACTTTTACTCTGCACTTTGGTCTAGTGTTATTACACGTTAGTGCTGTAAAAGGAGTTAGTGAGAGTGTGGAATGTACAGTGGTTAGTCGACGCTTTGTTTATACTGCTTGTAGTGAGCCCAAAACCGTCATGATGGTTTTTGCAAATAAACCTTTCAGTCAACTTTAAATAATGAGAGTAGTGGAATGTTGCTCTTGCGTTATTTTCAGCACAGGTAAATTTGAATGAATTTTTCTTTTCAACTGAGTCGCATGCTCTTGTTTTGTAACTTAACGTTTTCCCTGTTTTCATTCTTTCTTTCTCACTATCTGCAACAGATTGTAAACCATAGGATAGCTCCGAGGTTTTCTAGGTCTTTTGTTTTGGGATTGGTAGTTGGTTCCTTTAATTGTGTTTTGTATTACTCTTCAATTTTCATTCAAACAGGCTGTGAAGTTATTTCCCAAAAGAGCCAGGTTATGCTATGATGGAAATGTAACATGGAGGGGAAAATCTAAATCAGTTGGTATGGTTGCATTGACTGCTCCTAAATTTTAACTTATTTTACCTCGGTTTCTATGATTCCAGTTTTATCATTAAGGAATGCTTCTCAGTTATTGTTTTTGTTGACTATTATTTTGTTTGCAGGCAAATTTAGCAAAACTGGACCCAGTTATTCCACCCAGGTACCTCCCCCATGTCTATATGTTGTCTGTATGATCACGTAGGCAGCAAATGATTAGGAATTTTGACAAACAAAATAATATTTTAAGTTGTTGTTGTTGCTCTTCTGCTGCTACGTTTTGTTGTTGTTGTTGTTTTTTAAAGAACGTGATTCGATTGATCACCTATTTCTCTTGGTTGCGAGTTGTCTCAATTACAAGAAAGTACGAAGGTACTTAACAACAGCTTCTTTAACATGAGCTTACACTTTTCTAATAGGAAAACTTGGTGTTCTTTCTCATCTGCAGTTTATTTGTCGTAACACATTTTATCTCTACCTCTGTTTTCCTGTTTTTGACATCCTTTTGTTTGGAACTAAGTACGCTTTATATGTAGCCTGAATATGTTTTGCGGGTTAAAAACATTTGTCTTTGCCACACTTTATGTTTTATCATATATAATCAGTCGTATAATATGCATTCAAGAACTAATTCCAAGTGGAATACTCAGGCTGGGATAAAAGCTTACATGTGGTTAGCCCCGAATCAAAGCCAGACTTGAAATGACGGACATATGCTTAGACTAGGCCGGACAAAACTGTTCTGCTTTGCTGGATACTTTTTTGAGATTTTAATCTTTACTGTTTCTTAGCTGCTTATTTCACAAGCCCCAAACAGCATAACTAAGCACTGTTTTTAAGGTATTCAGGTTATTTACCCACTGGTTTTCGTAATATCCCATCTACTTTTCCAAATAAAGTGACCAGCAATTGGGATTTGCGGTAAGTTAGCAGAATAAGCAAGGATTTTGAGGTGCACATTCGGGTTAGGCCGCAAGCGTATATGAAGTTTAACAATTGATAACCATTGAAATAGGTTTTTAATCTGGGGCGAAGCATCCTGGATTTTTGTTTTGCTAATATACGTTACATTTTTAATTTTTACACACGATTAGATGTTATTAAATTAATTTTTCTTTCCGAAGAAACTATGGCGGTGCTGTTAAACTCACGGCTGATATTTCTGCAAGAAAAGGATAACTCAAAATACACCGTTCTCTCTGTGGACCAGAACTCTCCGGTTGTCAGCTTAAAGAATCTAATGGTTCGCGAGAAGGCAACTGGTAAGAGGCTTGTTATTCACAGCTTTGTACAGCACCTTTTAGTATTGCATAGCCCGTTTTGTGATTGCGTCACTTTGCCCATTGCTACTGGTTTTATTTCTCAGTAAATTTGAGAGCTCATTTTAGTTACAGGATCGCATGTTCAAAGGTGTTGCTAGAACAAACATAATGATAGCTATGTATGATTATGAAGAAACAAACTTTTTAGCATCGACAGTTGATCAGAACGAATGCAGAATTTTGTATATTGTTTAGAAGCAATAACAACCAGAGCTACCTTTAATATTCAGCTAATAGAGGTAATACTTTTGAACTTGAGATTTGTTAAATTTATAAAAAAACAACACTTGTGTACCCAAATATGGTATTCGTGGGTACACTTTGAACGTGGTCAGGCCCAGGTGATGGAAAACTGCTTTGATATGACAATTTTATACCTATGCGAAATGAAATAATTTTCACATTGCTTTCAAACAGATAACAAGGCACTGTTTCTTGTCAGCACAAGCACCGAAGGACCAGTTTTGTATGAAATGGGCTTCAGCAGTTCTCGAGAAAGAAATTGGTATGAATTCTCCGCTTCCAGTTGATATATCTTTTTAATTTTATTGCCAAGAGCCTTGACCTTAGTATAATTTTTTGGCCAATTATTGTTTTAGTGTTTCAACAAATGTTTACTAAATAAGCTTAAGCTAAAGCATCTTCCAGTGGTTCCCTATTTATTTTACGTATGATGATGATGATGAAAATTGGAACTCTTTTTTGACACAACGTGCTGTTAGTAGCTGGCTAACCCCTGGTCGGAATCCTTCAATGATCCTTGAAACTCCAAGACTTTTAGTCGCACTGTCAGTACCTAGTACTGGATTGTTCTTTGGGGTTAGTTGGTTTTTTTTGTTTAAATGTAGTAATGTCGGGATATTGTAAAAACATACTTGTTACTATGAATTTGAGAATATCTCGAAGCCCGCCTTGGTGTGATTATAGTTATTTAACTACGCTGTGAGATTGTTATTGAATTAGTCCCATTTTTTTTTATCCGTGTAGTTGGATGGAAATGCTTACTGGCGCAGTTAAGAATTGTCCACAAGAAGAAGGTGCGCATTCATATATTTTTATTATTATTAACTTAGTGACATGCATTATGTAATGGTTACATATGTACAATGATTATTTGATTTGAATACCCGTAGTACATTTCATTTCGCCCAGTTCGAATAGTTATTACATTTTCAGATGAACCGTTTGCTATGGAGGGATAACAACCCATATCCCCTTCGAATAAGACCATTCCTTACAGCCAATGATGGTTAGTGCTGGTATTAGAAAACTGGATTGAGTTTCACTCTACAAGAAATACTGTCAATACTGCCAGTGTCGGCAGCAGTGTCTACCGCAACAGTAATTGACAATACTAAAACTCGTATGATGTCCATTTCGGATTGTCAATGTAGAAATATCACAATTCCTGGTACACTGTCGTTTTCTGTATCCCTAGACCAAACTACCCATCTTGAGTAATTTGTAAACAAATAACCCTTTAATGTTCAGTATCTTCGAACATTTACCAGCTTCATTATTTATTGTCAGATATCAGTATTAAACAGATTTACAGGGCTTTGGTCCCCTCAAAATGTCAAAGTTGACTAAAGCTCTTTTTATTACCCAAAAAAGAAAGACAGTTAATGTGAAATTATATTCTTGTATTCTTGACATTTCGGTCATCACTTCGACCAATAACTAAAAGTGTGGTTTCACAACGATCAAAACATATCTATACAAGAGTGTCAACATATAATAAAGCTGCAATGTTGAAGCAACGATCGACCAAACAAAAATAAGGAAAGACATTAATAAGTTTTTTACCCAATGCTCCTGATGTAATCTGTAAATTTGAATTAGGATTGTCGTGATGGATAAGTAAGCATCCCTTCAGTTCAGGTTCAGAATTTGAGGCAGCGGATACCATCATAGAGAAATTCTACGGGCATGGGTTTGCAGGTTTACAGGTTGCGACGTGTTGTGATGCGGCATAAGGTTCGTTATAGCACAGTCTTCTTAATACTAATATGTCATTTCTAAAATAAACAGTGTGTAAGTGTGTAAAATATTTAAAACGAGACTTTCCCTTCGTCGTCGTCCCCCCCGCTTCTCTCTCTCCCTCTCCCTCTCTCCCTCTCCCTCTCCCTCTGCCTCTCCCTCTCCCTCTCTCCCCCTCTCCCTCTCTCTCTCCCTCTCCGTATATATCCATCTACCTTATTACGCCAAACCAGACACATTGCCATTGCAGGTTAAGGGGCCCTCTGGCGTAACGACCACTGTCGTAGCCATTTAGCCGCAATAAAAACTCGACAAAAGTCACTGGAAGAGCGGAGATATACTTCGAGTGATTTGAAAGATCTGTGATTCAGATATAGAGAAATTTACTTCCTCTTTTCCTATTTGAAACTTGAATATGTTCAAAAGCATATATAGGACCTTTTTTCTGCGTGAGGTCGTAGTGCTTTGTTTCCGTAAAGCATTGCTTTGGGCATCACACAGAGGTTGATGTTGTCATTTTTATTTTTTGTCTGTACGTTTTGCCCCTGTTTAATAGTGTAGCTCTTTCCTCTAAATGGTATTATGGTTTTTTTAATCCTCGTTCTAAATCCGACCTATGGTTTTTTTTGACGGTGAAGAGGAGAATTTATCAGATTTGGAGGAAGAAGTTAGAAAAGAGGAGGAGGCAAAAGCAGCAAAATTAAAAGAAGTCGTTGGTAAGTTGCTCTTGAAATTGTTAGGACATGTGTATNCTCTCCCTCTCTCTCCCTCTCTCCCCCTCTCTCTCCCTCTCCCTCTCCCTCTCCGTATATATCCATCTACCTTATTACGCCAAACCAGACACATTGCCATTGCAGGTTAATGGGCCTTCTGGCGTAACGACCACTGGCGTAACGACCACTGGCGTAACGACCACTGTCGTAGCCATTTAGCCGCAATAAAAACTCGACAAAAGTCACTGGAAGAGCGGAGATATACTTCGAGTGATTTGATTTTTCTGCATGAGGTCGTAGTGCTTTGTTTCCGTAAAGCATTGCTTTGGGCATCACACAGAGGTTGATGTTGTCATTTTTATTTTTTGTCTGTACGTTTTGCCCCTGTTTAATAGTGTAGCTCTTTCCTCTAAATGGTATTATGGTTTTTTTAATCCTCGTTCTAAATCCGACTTATGGTTTTTTTTGACGGTGAAGAGGAGAATTTATCAGATTTGGAGGAAGAAGTTAGAAAAGAGGAGGAGGCAAAAGCAGCAAAATTAAAAGAAGTCGTTGGTAAGTTGCTCTTGAAATTGTTAGGACATGTGTATATTTCTTTTTTGCTTCCTTTTATTAAAGAAACCCTATCGTCGACAGTCATAAGGACATTAAGAGACCTAGATACCAAAACTTAGGAACCAGTTGAATAATTACGTATAACCACGGCAACCAAAATCAATAAGGCTGGGAGGGAGGTGGGAGGTTCTACGTTTATGTCATGATCGCCAACGTCCTGATAGAACGTTGGCAATCATGACTTTCCACAGATTTCTAACTTTTGCAGCCCTCAGCAGCAGCAAAAGCTTGCTTTTGTTACTCCATGCTCCAATGTTTTAAATAGGGTATACATCGTTGTTATTGCTAGCTACCTTTCTTCATCTTGTCTTAATGAGAATCTTGACGGTTATGTATTATCTTTTTTTACTTATTTTCCCAAGCGTTACCCCGTTTTATTTTCCCAATATGTATGCTTTCTTAATGCATGCAATGACATCTTTGTAAAATTTGTAAAAGGATTTTTTTTGTTGAGATAGAAAAGCGCAGGTCAGCAATTCATAATGAGATCCTCTTAATTAGCAGGCAAAAACCTCGAAAATGGTGATAGTAACTAGTTGTATGGGGCATTGCATTTTAAACGCGGGATTGTTTCGTTACGAGTATTTTAACTTGAAAGGGAGTATTTTTTTAAAGAAGTAATTAAGCTGTGGCCCCAGGTGGTTGTTTATGAACGTATCATGGCAGATGTTACGGTTTCAATTCCTTTCATGATCCCACAATTGCTGTAAAATACCAAATTTGTTTTGTCAACACGAGTGGCAGACTTGGGGTTTTTTTGGGGGAGGGAGGGGGAGGAGGTGTTAAGGTAAAATTGGGAGAGGTAGAAAAGCGGTAATTTAAGTATTGTTGGGATGTGAAGATATTTTTCTTCATATGTGCTGAAGAGGCCTTCCGTCATATCACCGGTGTAGACCTTGTTGAAACTGTTTTAAAGTAAGAACCAATAGTCGACTAGGATAGAGGATGGAATTCGTACACCAAAAAATACGGTATGTCTTCGAGTGTGCGTGCGCCAAAGTAGACCTTTTGGCCAGTTAAATTCTTAGATGACCCTCTCGATGTATGAAACTAATTACATAGACAAAATCTGCTAACCTGCTTAAAATTATCGCTCCATTTTATTGGGTTAAAATTCATTTACATTTTCCTGCAGGAATTCCTTACAAAAAAAGTATGGGTTTCCGATTTCCATTTTCCTGCAATAACCACACACAGTTACCACCTGCCCCTTTTTTCCTTTTAGTACTACTACAAATTGATTTTAACTCTCTTAAATTTTTCTTGCCTTAGTGCTTGATCAACGGTTATAAATAGTAGGCAAAATATTTCAGCCTATTTTAAAGACTCGTTTAAAATTAATTTTAACCTCTCTCTCCCCCCTCCATCCCCCCCAAAAAAAAAACTACCTGGGAACTACGTTTTTAAAATGATGTGGTGCGCGCTTAACTGGCCTTTACTTTTCCTTTTTAGAGCAACTGAACCACTTAAATGTTAATATATCTTCCCTTATTGCCGAAAAAAACAAAGTTGTGGCAGAATTGAGGGTAAGTGATGATGATTACACAGGGACATAGATTCGTTACGTTTTGAATGTTTATTTCATTACCCGAAACGTTTTTGTTGTTGTTTCTGGAAAATAACTTCTACCAGCACTGTCTGTTTTTACCTGAAAATAGACATCGTGCTTGTAGCAATTATCTCGCAAAAGCACAAAAATGCCAATAATTTGAATCAAAAAATTATATCTATCTTTAATTTTAATGTCAGAAAACATATCCTTAGGGTCGGGGATATTGAATATCCTCTTATTAAAGACTCCGAAGGCCATTGATTGATATTTCAGTGGTAAATGATGTCAGTTATTTACCCAGTTTACGACTTCATGCATATAAATAAGTAATACCGATAGGAATTCGTTGTTTAAAATGCAACACGAATTTAACTGTAAAGTAAACAGTTGTTATTTGATTGATGTAGTTAAATTTTGTTTTGGTGTATTCCATTTCTTAATGTCATTTAATTACATTAACAGGAAATGCTGGAGAAGTACGAATCTTCTTCTGGAAGGGTAATTATGCATAAATGTTGTACTATTGATTGTTAAATCTATCATGTACTTACATTGTTGTTGTTGATGATGATCATCATAATGGTATTTTTGATCTGTTGAAATATCAGCATCAACACTCGCTCTTTGAATGAAAACTATTCTCTTAATACTTAAAAGTTATCGCTGTTTGATATGGAGGTCACCGTTTACAGTATTTATTTCGAAGTGACAGCAACCTAGATATTTAATAGCATTGCCATGGATCAAATGCATAAGAATTGAAAATTCTTGTTAGTAATATTAAACGTTGGTTTCAATGACGACATTAATTCACTGTTTTTCGTAAAGGACTTCTTTTACCCAGCTAAAACCTTAGATTTGGAGGGGGAAAGGCATATTTGTTTTCATCCACGACTTGAAAATTAGTGTAAATCCTCTGTTTACACCCATCCACCCCCGATCCCATACAAGACACACAAAAGTAGATAACTTTTTGTGACCGTGATCAATCTGAGAGGGCTTTGAATCACCCATTCCATGCCTTGGGCATTCGCGTGGCCTTCACTAACATTGTGTTACTTTCTGCCATATGGGTTTCCGCAACCTGCATATACATAAGCGCCGAGTTTAAGCTGCAAGTTGATCAGTTTTGAAATTTTCTCATCAGAACATATAACAAATAATGATAGTAAGATCATTGCGCCCAGGAGTACGTTAATCAAGTTTTTACCTTATTCTTGTATTTTCAGAACATAGTAATTTGTAGGATTAATTTTACTGATATCATAACATTACATTTTGACGAGTCTTTGACGATGTTTCCTTGGTTCACATTATGAATAGGTCATCGCGACTGTACTAAACATTCATGGTTCTCCCAGTCTTGAGATTAATTTTTTTAGGGCTTCTTGAAAGCTCTTTTACTTTTCATACATGCTTTATCCCTCACATTTTGTAACAAGCCTATCTTCTTCTTTTCTAGCCTCCATCTGGTATAGAAATGAAACAAGCCGATGTTTTGAATGCAAGGTATGAATTCTTTAATGCTTAAATTCCCCCGTGGAATAATAGTAGCCCATTTGTGTATTTGGCAGGACCAAGATGTACTGATATACACAAGTGTTTTTAATAAGGCACTAGATGGTAGTAGTTATTAGATGAGCTGTAAAGTATTGCAAGAAGGTGGTTTCTCTGGATCGATTCCATGAGTGTACCCAACTGACCATAACTTGTTTGTTGGCGTCAGTAGGATTAAACTTTCAATACTCCCTCCCCTTGCTACAAAAAACAATAGAACCTAGGAAAAGTTAGGTTAAACCTGAAAAAGATATAAAAACGCAGCCTAGTATATTTCATACATCAACTTTTGTTTTGGATTATTGTTTTGAAGACTTTCTCTGGAGTTTTTTCGTTTTTAATTTCTCAACACATTTCTTCCACCCTGCAAGTTCTGTACTTTTGCATAAGTCACGCATTTTTCTCCACCGTATTTACTAGCCACAAAAAAGATATACTGCAAGGTTCTCATACTTCCCTGAACGTCCAGAAGGCTAGAAATTATGAGACAGTAATACAAACAAATGTTAATTTGGGTAGACCAAATGGTATAGTTATTGTGCCAATTTTCATTATTGCCTTTAACATTAAGCTGATGTCATTTTGGCGTAAAAGAATTTTAGGCCAGGATCTGTTTAATTTTGTATATTTTTTTAGTGTTCCTCAGTTCGTTTAAAAAATATCGCTCAATAAACATCGCAACATGTTCGCAACATGTTCGCAACAAACTGTTTATGTAGTCAGCATTGCCAAAAGAGCTTTTTTTGTTGTTAAGACTAACATGTTGGTTTCTGGATTTCCTTTCAGGGAGACGTTAAATCTCGCTGTGAACGAAGGTAAGCTTATTTGTTATAAAGTATTTGCTTAATTCGTTAGAAATCAATCTTCTACATGTTACCATACATTACATTGTTCTACAATTTTTTTTTTAAATTTTGCCACTTGAACGGCAGATACATTTTCTGGGTAATTTTGAAGCGCTGATTCCGAATCTGCGTGAAAAAAAAATTCTACCGTTTAGCTTTTATTTTGTGGTCATGTGTCTGTGCAAACTTCTTTCAGCATTATTCCTAAATATTAACTATATTTTCGAAAACAAATGAATCTTTCCTCAAAATTATATTATAAAAACAAGCAAAATTCACAAGAAAAGACAGCAAAAATTTGCAAGTATTCAACTGTTATGAAGGCATAAATATGGAAAGTACTCTAGTCGCCTTTGTGTACAACACATCAATAGAACTAAAAGAATCGATCATGAAATAGAATTACAAAACTCATTGTCACTAAGCATTTAATAGTTCCAACAAGAGAACTTCAATGAACAGTCAGAGTTCAAAAAACGTGCAGGTCTTTCGGCGATGAGGACTTGTTGTCTCCCTTTGCGGAAGCCAGCAATAGTCTCCTGGCATCGCAGGGTTCCAGCGACCTTGATAGCGGTGCTCAATGGACGCAATGGTCTGATGGAAATGATCCCCTTGTTCATCACAGACTGAACCAAGGTTTTCTGGGAAGAAGTCCAGATGAGAGTACAGGTAGTTGATCTGAAGTGACATTCGGCAGCTCATGCTTCGAAAGTCGTCCAAAAGGTTTTCCACAATGGTCTTGTAGTCTTCTGACTTGTTGTTAGCAAGAAAGCTAAGGACTACAGCCTGGAAAGATTTCCAAGCTCTCTGTTCCTTTTCGTAGAGGAGTTTTGGGAATTCGGGGTCATTCACTAGGCCCCTAATTTGGGGTCCGATAAAAAACCTGAGCTTTGTTTATCCATGGCCTTCACAAACTGCGTGACAAGCCCCAGTTTGATATGCAATGGAGGAAGGAGGATAGTTTCAGGCCTTACAAGTGGGAGAAGTTTCACATTCTTTTTTCCGGGCTGAAATTTTTTGCGTTTTTGGCAGCTTTTTCATTGGTAGTGTTCATCGTCAGCACGGCTGCCCCACAAACACAAAAAACAGCTATATTTATTAAAGCCGCTTTGTAGACCTAGTAATAGACTTGCCAATGACCTTGACGTCTCCGCAAATAGCCCATTCATGTTCAGTATGCTTGTTGAGGCCAAAAACCTTTTGCATTGTATATGTTTCTAGTAAGCCAACAGCATGTTCAATGCGTATGCTTGGTTTGTTATTTCCATTGTGCAGTAGAGCTGCTTTTAGGCTAGCTACCTAAGGAATCTATGAATAGTCTCCATTCACTGTTGGTATATCTAGTGTTCATAGCACTCGTTACACCAGCAGCATCAGTGCAGTGACATATAGAGTCTGTCATTGAGAAAAACTTTGTCATTTCTACATTTCGTTTACGGAATGCTGTTATTTTTGTGGATGAGTGAAGCTTGTTCCATTTCTTCAATCTGGAAGCTAAGATAACGAGCGCTGCTTTGACAGCATTAAACTCCTTGCGAGGTCATTAAGTTCAGGCTGTGTGATGAGGTGCACATCAGAGCTTGAACCTGAAAGCTCTGCTTCATGATCTGAAGCTTTTGGCCAGTCACCAACTTCACTGGATGGTTGTGATTCATCTTTTAGCTGAGAGGAGCTGGGCACTGGTACATCATCATCATTGTGTGGTACTGATTGAAAAGCTGACCTGAAACAAAATGAGAATTGACTCCCATGATGTGCACATTCTTCAAATGTTAAAATGGAATTTACAAAGATTGTAATTTTTAAACAAAGATTATAATTTTCAAATGAAAGGAACCTAAGTTTATATATAGGCTTATCCAGAAAATTTTCTATTATAATCACACAAAAATGTTGTAGCCTGCCTGACTACAGCATATTTGGTGACATGCCTCGCATTACCAACTTCACGATTGAATTCCGTCAAACAAAAGTAGCAGTCAGAAATATGATCTGTTGGTTCACGCCAAATCATGGGAGTCCCGAACTTCATCTTCTTTCGATGTCCACTCTTCCAGTGATGTAATACAGAGGAACAAGTACTACCGCATTATTGTGGAATCCATGTTTTATCCAGGTCAGGTTTACAATCGAAATAACTTTCGTATCCTCTAATTAAGGAATTTGTAAATTTCTTGAGTCGGAAGCAGTATATTTTACACAAATATTACAGAAGTTATCTGGATGATTCTTGCAAGCACGACGTGACTTGGCAGACATCATGAATTCTAGTACAGCAAAGTGATAGCAAAGTGCTATTAAGTAGGCAGATTAGGCGACATTTGTAAGTTTGGTTATCCCTAGCACCTTTGTATTTGACGGAGAACAAAGGTAACTCCAGGAAAATCAGGCACTAAATAAGTATCATTATTAATAAAATCGTTACATCATTTGTCAACGTCAGGCTGCCTATGTAAACATTTCCGGTTGAAATTCAAAAGGTATAAATATGATCCATCGATACGAATCTTTGTGGATTAGGCTAAAGGTTCTATGATATTGTGAATCAGACTATTACTGTGCTTCTGTAAAAATACCACTGAATACCGAATACGTCAATGGACCAGAAAATATGAGAGTCAACCCAGATCCTTTGTGCCTAGGCCTACACGTAGTTCTTTTAACTTCATGGGATATTTAATGAAAAATAATGGAGGAAATCACTGAATGAATCAACCTGCTATTTACATATTGGAGAGATGTATTCAGACTGCGCAAAGATATAAGAAGATTTAACAAATACATCACCCAGCAAGATAGCCTAAAATTATGCAAATTTCCATCTAAAAAAACCTTCAAAGCTCTGTGAAAATTAATCCGTACGGCAGAATACTTTTTTATTGTCATATTCGTAATCAGCACCCACGAATTGACTAAAGTGCACTAATTTGATTCAAGTAGCATTTTGAATGTAGAGCAGTGTTGTGAACTAGGGTGTTCCCAAAAGGACATATGGCTCTGCCCATGCGGAACTCATACAATCAAAATTTTGTTTTTAATTTCGAAATCAGGTAGTCTGTGTGTACGGGTTTACTTGTTAATTTATTTCAGGTCATTCATTTATATTTTCCTTTTTTCTTAAAGCAGATCAATTTAAAACTCAGTAAACCAAGTAGCTGGAAAAAATGTTTTAAACCTAGGTCCCTTTTCGTTGAAGTCCGCGACTAAGGATTTATAGAATTAGCTTCCATAACACGCACAGGCAGCATGCTTACACTTCCATTTAAAATGGCATTAAAATTTTAAAATGGTATACTTATTTTTAAGTCCGTTACAAAGTACAATTTTTTAAAATGCTGTTATGAAAGCTGAAATAACTTCTCGCCGTACATTAACCAAGACATCCATCAACCCGGAAATGATTCCAACAATGATTTGGACACTTTCTACGGGTGGATCGGATGAAGATTCTAAGGTTATGCTGGAATTGGAAACCAGGTTGGCAGAAGACAGAAAACTCGACGAAGAAAATCAGGGATCACCAACATAAAATGGCCGTTGGTAACTGTTTATCGCACACTAAATCCTGCTAGTTGTGACTCACAGGATAACAAAAGATGAAGATCACATTACTGCCGCCATGTTCACCTGTCAAAATATGTGAATTGGGGCAGAAGGGCTTACTTATAAAAACAACTCAAATGCCTTAGACATCTGCCTTTCCACTCTATTTTTCGACAGAACCAATTTCGGTATTCTGTTATTAATTTATTTACTATTTAGTATCATAAAACATTTGGAATTTTTGGTTGACCTTGGAGTCGTATTTTTATCACANAGGGATCACCAACATAAAATGGCCGTTGGTAACTGTTTATCGCACACTAAATCCTGCTAGTTGTGACTCAGGATAACAAAAGATGAAGATCACATTACTGCCGCCATGTTCACCTGTCAAAATATGTGAATTGGGGCAGAAGGGCTTACTTATAAAAACAACTCAAATGCCTTAGACATCTGCCTTTCCACTCTATTTTTCGACAGAACCAATTTCGGTATTCTGTTATTAATTTATTTACTATTTAGTATCATAAAACATTTGGAATTTTTGGTTGACCTTGGAGTCGTATTTTTATCACATCTCGCCCTTAAAATTTATGGAGGAATTCAGGGAGGAATTCACGACGCCCCAAGCTTTTAGCCGCTTTATCCTCCCGGTTTTAGAAATAGTTATTTTTGTTATGTTGGGGTACTATATTATGGTGATGTTTTTGTATTCTCAGTGGCAACGCTGACAAGTATCATTTGTGGATATGACCCACCACCAGTAACTCCTTCGCCTTCACCTACAACGCCTTTGATAAATTCCAACACGAAGCGAGCGGAAACCTTCGGTGGGTTTGATCGGCAAGTGACGAAAGCAATACCTGCAGTAAATGTAAGTCGAGCTCGATCAATGGCACAAGATTTAAAAGTGACTCCAAAACCATCGGTAACATCGGAAGTCGATTCGTCTTTGTTTACTAAAGATTTGAAAAACATCCGTAAAACAAGTCAAGGTGGCTCGCGGCTTGCCGTTCTTGGAAGGACAAAAACAATGGGTTCACAAGAAGATTTGGCGTCACTGGGAACGAGTAATAGTCCAACTGTATCCACTACGTCCTTATCACCAGTAAGTGTTCCAGTGTATTTTGTAAACAATCACGATATGTATGTAAGTTGGTATTTTGGGGGTTGCTTTAACGAGTTTATTAGTACACGTATTTTACTATTAGATAAAAATTGTTTGTGCCCCCACTGCTTTTAAACAGTTTTTTGTTTGTGAAAAGGATTTGAGGATTGACATGCATTTGACCAGTTGTAAATAGACAAATAGCAGGCACATCTAGAATGATGCATTCGAAAAGAAAGGAATAACTACGGAAAATTTCATTTGAGATATGTTCTAATATTAAGGGCAAGCAAACAGAAGGAGCAGAGATAGAAAGTATGGGTAAACAATTGATAAATGTGAGTTATGTTTGAAAAGTAGTGTACTGGCGTTGAAAGATAATGACTGTGTGGTTTGAATCTCTGAATGATTTTAAAAATACCTCTTCTTTACCCTTAAAATTCATTCATAGCATATAAGTCGTTTTCCATTATTTTTGTGTGGGTAGTAGGTTAGATTTTTATCATTTTGATGGGTTCGAATTTTGAATTTATGTATTTATCACTATCCGAGTTAAAGTGTGTTTTATTCTCAAAAATAATTCTGGACAGGTAAGATTTTATTGTTATTTAGCAAGTTTCTGATTTTGTGATTTCTGAACGATACACTGTTTGTTATACATAAGTTTCGAGACTGAAATTTAGGGTGATATTAAAACCCAAACAGTGTAATGTACCTTCATTCATAGAGAGATTTAAGGTCTCGCTGAAAGAAAATCCAGAAACCAGCATGTTAGTCTTTACAATAAAAAAGATCTTTTCGGAATGCTAACAACCCAAACAGTGTTATTATTTAAAACCCTATGTTTATCATTATTATGTTTGTATTATTTTAGCAACTGGCATCATTGGCCCAATTGCAAGACCAACTGATGTTGCTTGTGGTAAGTATATTTTTATTGCTTTTTCTCCTGTGCCTTATCCAAGTAAGTCTTTATCTCTAGTGGAAGTATTTCGTATGCATTGCGTAAGTTACGAGGTTTCGTAAAATACCTCAGAATAGAAATTTTGAATGGTATATCCAGCGCTCATAGATAATCGTTGGGAAATTTTGGAACGAAATACACGACACAACAAGTGAACCAATATTCATTGCAAATTGGAAGTGGATACAAGCCAAGGCAAGGCATGTAGCAAAATTTACCTCAGGAAAAGGGTTTTTGTGACTTGTAAAGATTTTTGTGTTGATTTTTGGTTTCGATCTGGCCCTGTAAAGTATGCATCTACAGTTTTAATCTATTTTGGTTGTTGGATGGAAGTCGAAGAATAAATTGACGCTCCATCACATGCATAGTTAAAGTCCATCAGGGATTCGCGAATAGCAAAATCAACCCTCTTGGTCACCCGTATGTTGTTTGATAGTTAGGCTCTGTGCTGAAAATTTAATTAAAATATGACCAGAGAAAATTTACGCTTTGCTTACCTGTTTTAATTCTTGTTCTTCGAAATTTATCGTATGGTAATGGGAATATATTTTTTTTACTTCACAGGAAGTAACGAACAAACAAGACTTGGAAGTGGCTAGGTAAGTACTGCATGGCTCTTTTCAGACTTGAATGTTAGGAGCCGTGGCTTGATAGCTAGTGCAGTTACACTGTAAGCCGGAGGCTCACAGTGTAACTGGGTACTCGCAGTGTAACTGGGTATTATTCCCCAAACGGACGAAACGACCTTGGGACCTTGGGACCTTGGGACTTGTTTTTATCAGAAGGCGTATGAAATCTCCTTTAGTGCCACACAAATCCCCTCACAAGAGGCATTATCTGAGTCCAGTTACTGGGGGAAATGACTTTAAAAAACAAGACAAGAGAGACGATTGTTAGGAATCTGTACTAGCTGCAACGTACTGACAACTTGTAAGAAAAAATTGTTTAAATTCTGTGGCTGTAATGTGAAGATGTAAGAAGTTTTCAAATGAAAATGGTACATTCGTCGACTTGACCTTAGTCATTGTCACAAACAATTGGAGTGGTGTGCAGCGATAACCCTTTCCAAAGCCCTTTTCTTTTTTATTTGTCAGGTCCCTTTTTACCACAGGGTCAGATATTGGTCCATTATGTACTTGATGCTATGTAGTCATTATTTGGTTTACCATACTACCGTAGTTGCCAAGTATTGCATTTAATTTCCTTTTCAAAATATTTGGAAAGATGACTTACCCAACCACGCCTCGTTATGAAAATCGGGCCATAGACTGTATACAGTTGTTCGTGCAAGTTCTCAGTGGTTCCGCAACCTGGAAAAAGAGTTGTTTATTTCTTGCAGCTTTTGGCATATCTCTCGTAAACACTTTTTCGCCCACCTCTCCAAAAGGTTTTCCAGGATCTAGAAAAAGTGTAATGTAGATGAAGACAATGCCCGTAAACAATAGCACGATTACTTGCTTGTAATTTTGGTGAGGTTTTTGTAGTTGTTTGAACACTCAAACTGAGGAGTGGATGGAGTGTTATGCAAATACACATTATTTAAATTATGAAAACTTTCATTTTTTCTGAGCCTCAGTATTCTAAAAAAAAGTTATTCTTGCCTCATTCTGAAGAGACACAGCGTGTAAATTTGGATATAATCGAAAGGGAAATTTCAAATCTTTGCTATTGTCTTTCTTCATAAAAAACCCAAACAAAATGAGAGTATAACAATGAATCGCTTTGCTGTTCAAACGGAAGACAATGAGTACAATATCAAAAAGAGAACGTAGTTAATATTGTGAAGTGTACTTTTTAACTGACTTACCTAGAAGTATAACTTGAACATCGTCAGTGTCATCAACACTGTTATAGACCTCACTAGCATCCGTAAATGAAAGTCTATATTTAGGCAGAGTTTTGTTAAAACATTCAATAATACCAATAAACCAGCCATTGTTATAGGAGGCTCTGATTTGCCTTCCCTGCCATTTTCCTTATGTAAGTATATTATTTGTCCATCTATTCCAACCCGTCACCGTCGTTCTCTGCTTCACCATATGGCAAAGTCGATACCTGTTCAGCCGTACATAACTTGGAAGTAAAGAAGCAACAGTGAAATTTGGTAACTAGAAAGACCCTCTGGTGTTATGTTTGTCGGCTTCTGATCAATCTGCGGTCGTTAAACAGCTAGGTTTTTTCCCCAGAAGTGAGTTCTCATGTTGGCGTTCTCAGGAACATAAAACATTTGCCACGTATTTCCTGCCCAGTTGGGTATCAGGATACTCCTTTGCATGGCTTGAAGCCCCTTTTCGTGACCTAGCCATAAATCCATATTACGCTTTTCTTCAACCCTGGTTATTGTGGCTGGTTCGAAACTTTCAAGGTCTGGGCGATTTCTGCGTCCACAGCTTGTCAACAATTTGTAGCAATTTTAAACCCAAACTAGGCAATCCCATTAAAGGTTGAAAAGCAAAAGTTGAGCTGTCAGATTTTCCAAGAATAGAACAAAGCCATTTTGATCTTTCATTATTGGCTTCACTTTTGGATCCACCCATTCGACTGAGCATGTTGTGTCATTTTGCTACCAGAAGACATCAACGTCTGGATACCAGGCATCTTTCAGTATTCGCTTACCTTTCCCTGAAGATAACTGTGATTCTTGGTTTCTCACCACCACCACGAATAGAAACTCGCAGGGTGTGTGGCTTCTTTGTCAATCCCTGATGCTGATTGGCTAAATCATGTTGCATGATTATTCCCTGGCTTAATTGTTTCACAAGACATCTTTTAGTCTTCGACAAAAGACATCGTTGTCTGATCATGGTCAAGTATTGGGCTGGTAGAAAATACCCACGTGCTGTCATATGATCCTGAACTACCACCAGTTGGAATCAACTCTGCGCCATTTCATCGTCACCCCTAAAATCTTCCGTTGACTTCCTTCGATTTCTTTGTTTTGATCGCATTCAGACATTTTGCCTGAGAATACTTTGATGACGTGTTTTCACACGACTGCCGAATCGTCGCCTTTTTGTTTACGTTGGATTGAACGTGCCGTATTCCAAAGCCAGTTGAAGATAACCTTAACGCCTTTTACTCGAGCATCTCTCAGTTCTTTTAACAAACCAAGTCTGTATACTTTGCCGCATTTCTCTGTTTCTGAAAATTTTTCTTGTTTTTGCCGCTTCCTGCAGAAGTAATGTTTCTTTTTCTCGAAACTATTTTAAAATTAAGAATTGGCTGATTCTATATCTATGGGCAATCATTTCTTGTGTGACACCAGGCTAAGTATTATAAAGTATATTGGCTTTGAATTCAGGAGAATAAGCTTTTCGTACTTCGCATAACCCATTTTCTGTTCTTATTTACTAAACACGTAGTTTGCCTAACATCGGTGACTACGGCTTTCAACTTAACAGATCAAATTATTGACCTGTGATTGAACAACCTGGGTGTTCTGTAGACTACTCTCACTACTTGTAAATTTGTTCCGAGGTTGAACGGTGGTCCTTTTCTCGCAAGGGAGTTTATTTACACCCACCCCCTGATTATTACCGTACCTCCGCGAGAAGAGTACGCGCTACATTTGGAAGCTTTCTCCACGTTGATTTAACTAGGTATATTCAACACTATAAACTTTTCTCCTTTATGGTTGATAGATTATAAAAGAAACTCGGTGTTTATTTGACGCTCTGAATTTGACATATCACTACAAAGGCAAAACAGAAAGCCTGTAATCTGTCTTCTGTCTTTTCGTGCGCGTACATACAGTGAAAAGGTACTGCTATTGTTGTAGCCTTCCTAACGTAAGAACGGAAATTCCCCTGGTGTCAGTGATGGAAGGCTGTTAAGTATATGTTTTGTCGAACTTGAAAACGGAACTCTCCTGTTAGTGAGGGAATCCTGACGAATTTTTATTAACATTTGCCTTAAAAATATTTTATGTAATTCCTTCAGTTGCATTTAAGGAAATGAAAGCCAAACTAGGGCTGCTGAGTATATCCCAAAAAGTGTGTACCGTCCGTATTTGTAACAAGTTTTCTTGCGTTACTGTGTATGTACCTACAGTTGATATTTTCGTAAAGGACCATTCTACATTAAAATAACGTGGTTCACCTGAAGGGCACCACCTTTGCCCGCCCGATTTACGCCGTTGTTCAGTGGGAGTTTTTTGTTATATTGACAAACATCTTTATCTTCTCTTTCTCTTAGTGTGCGGTTAACCCTTCAAGAAACCAGGAATGAGCTATCCCGGGTTCGTTCAGAAAAAACAGAATTGGAGGAGAAGCTCACTCACCAACAGAAAGAACACGAGAAAATGATCAAAATAGAAAAGGAGCACTATGAGAAGCTACAGAGAGAATTTAAAAGAGTGCAGAGAAAGTTCCTTGAACGGAACGTGACAGAGCACAATAGTGATGCTCAACGGGCTGCACGTGGAAGCTCTGGGAATGGAAAAGGAATTTCGGGGAAACATAGACTGTCAAGGACAAAGGGCACGGGTGATCGGTCGAACTCTGGCGATACATCGCATGAACCATTTGAACCCCAGAATGTAATTTACTTCTAATCAAAATTTAGTATTCTAATCCCAATGTTTGTGGTAACAGTTTTTCTAAAGCTTCGACAGTATAGCCAAGCCAACTATTCAAAGCTCTTTCATTTTGAGAAAATTCTGGAACAACAAAATTTAAGGATGGTCAAGGAAGCGTCAAGTGCTGCAATTTGATTTTTTATTCAAGACGCTCCAGCAATATTGGGAGGCATATACTTTTTTAATGCTCAAATTGATTACCTACTTTTACCTGCACTAATTCGTGTAGTCCGTAAGTACAAGGATAGAGCAAGTATGCAAGATGGTGTAATTAGGCCCTGTTTATTGTGTTTTAATATTTTATTTTTTTTGTTATTTACTGTAGCTATGCTTGCTTCGAGAAACTGGTGTTTCGGTGAGGGTATTTTTTGTAGGGTTAAAGTGGTAGGGTTGACGTAACAGACGTAACGGACTTAACGGAAATTCCGAGTGATCCAGATTCTTTGGGGAACATTTCAGACGTATGCTCATCACATTTCTATTCGAAAGTCATGAACTTATATCCATCTTCCCGTTTAAAAAGCTTGCCTGCCGTGCTACTTTCTCAAACCTCGAACATTTGCATTGTACGCAAGGTTTGGTAACATTTACCTTCAAGGTACACCTGATGACGTCGGGTATACTTTATGTATTGTTTTCGTGTGTTCATCACTGCCTTGTTGCCAAGGTATCTTAAAGTGCCCAATGTTTTTTGTCGCTGTTGCCACTCACTGCCTTCCTTGACTGAATAATTTTATAGTCTTAGTCGGTTATCTGGATGTAAAAAGAGTACGCTATTCGCACATAGGTGTTAAACGATACTCGTGTAGATTAGAAACGTCTATTTTTAAACATAGAAATTATTGGTGGGGAAATCGATTGGTTTATCGACCTTTTGTATATAAGCGTTTCTATGATAATATGATTTTGTTTTGATTTGGACTCAAAAGATGCATTCGTATATTTTGTATTATTTAGATTTTATGAATGTTTTTTTTACAACTACCAAGTCTTACCTTTTGCTAAATGTAAATCTATCCTCATAGGATTTCTAAAGAAATAGAGGGAGAGAGAGACTCAGTAAAAAGGCTTTACCCTAAAACGTACTGAATGTAATTTCAACTGAGGTAGTTAATCGTAAATTATGTATTTAACAAGGTAGATTAGGACCATGCTGAAGAGATTTCTAATACGAACTGCATTTCATTTGGCTAACTTGTTGTTTCGTTGATCATGATCTTTGTCTTCTCATATATTTTTTGCGGCTTGTTGTCGATATAGTGTCAGTTTAAAGTGCAATGAGTTTTACTGTATATTAGTTGTTCCGGTCAGAAAAGATTTTCCTTACATCTATGTACGTCTTTTGCAGGTACGCTAAGTAAGCTTCAATGTAGATGTTCATGTTTTCATTGTGAGTGAAGAGCTATTGTCAATCCAGGCAACAAAGATGATTAAGTACGTCAGTTGATACATCGTTTGATAAAGCTTGTCTCATACTTACCATGAGTGTGAAACAATTATCCTGCAAAGAGAGCTCCTGAACTCGGCCCAAATACAAACATTCTCATCGACGAAAAGAACCCTCACTGTCCTTACTTTTGGGTCCCGACGTGTCTTCAAACTTGAAAGAAAAATGAGCTGGCCATATAAAAATGGGAGGCCTGGAACGTATTTTTAACTCTTTTGGCAGAAATATCTCTTATCACACAGAGGAAAGATAGCGGCAAAAAATGGACAGAACATTGTCCAATCATGATAAGTGCTTACACCCAGAAATGTCATGAAGAACAGTGATATCTTATTAATAAGGCAAGTAAAAACAATGGGAAGCTTGAAAGTTGATTTGAAAAGCAGGTACCTCAGCTTTGAAACCCCTGAACTACTGTGAAATGTGGTAGTGGCTAAGGCCGTTCACAGACGAACCAACTGGAAATGACAGCCTGTTCCTTGAAACCCTTTGAGAAAAGCATGTTTAAATCATACTGAGAATATTACAGCTTGGAAGTCTGAAGCACTTCGAACCATGACAGTTTGTCACTTGCTGATCAGACAAAAAAACGTGTCTGGGCTTCTCAATATTTCGTCAGTCCAAAAAGTTATTAACTGTAAATGCCGATATTCATTACTCAAAATAGTTTATTTCATAAAAATAAGCAGAAAATAGCTCTCAGAGTATGGGATACCATCGAAGGGTATTTTGGAGTTTTTTTCTGAAACAAAGGTAATGTGTCTGATTTCTTGAGGAAGACATTAGAATTTTTGAGTCCCCAGACTTGTACAATGATGTGCATTTACCTGACGGTCACGCCCTGTGTCAAACATCTGCGGTAATTGATTCACAGGTTTCCTGTCCTTGTCCATTCTTGAACATTGTACACTGGTGTACCCTGTCCTAGAGACCAACTCGCCCATATTCTTCTTGGCTTTCCCTTTTTTTCTTCTTCCACTTTATCAATAATTGTTTCTGCAGGCCTGCGTTTCTCATCACGTGCCCAAATTTGCCTGTCTTTCTTTTATGATCTTGTCTTTTAATTACAGCCTCTTTCCGATATGCATTAGCACCTTTGCGTTAGTCACATGATCAGTTTAGTGTATTTTAAAGTATCCTCTTTATCCACATTCGATAACAAAAAGCTTTTCTTCAAGGCCCACGACTCACTTGGATACGACAGTGTTGACAAAACGTAGCATGGAGTTATTATTTTTCTTGTTTTTTATGACAAGGCTCTTGTGGTAAACACCTTACTTTACAAAACGTTGACACGTAATTTCTCTTCTTTTAAGGATGTCTTTTTCTGATCTGCCATCATCACTGATGGTCTGGTCCAGATATTTGAATGTGAACTCCTGTCCCGGCGCTTCACGGTCTACAAGAGTTCGTACTGCAGTTGTAATCTCGTTCCTGCACAACCATGGTTTTGGACTGACGAACATACATTCGAAGTCCCTTTGCTAAGCCTTCTACCTTAAAAACACCCACAATATTCTGAAGTTCCTCAGATTCTGCTAGCAGAGCAGTGCCATCTGCATGTATCAGATTTGTCACATTGAGGTCACTGATCTTTACCCAGGTAACTTGCCCGCCCCACGGAATATCTCATCAGGACCGGGACAGGACACACCCCTGACCCGGTCCTGTTTTGATGGAAAAGTTCTTTGGTACCTTGTCTTGTTCCATTTTAATACTAACAGATTGCATACAAAGATTACTTATGCGAAGACCATTCATTCTAAGATGTGGAGCACGCAGTACTTTGTTATGGAAAACTCTCATCGATAGCTTTCTCAAAATCTATTTACCATAAATATGAGTGTGTGTGCCGGTCTATTCACTTCTAGTTATTTGTCCGTAATCGCTTTCAAGTTCAAAATACTCCTTGTAAGTTTGTTTCCGCTGAACTGAGGAACTCGGACCATTTTTCGCCAACTTCCTTTTTCAATTTTACAAGATTTGTCTTGAAAGATCAATTTCAAAATGGTCTTCATCGCGTGTTACATTAAACTGATTATTTTTTGTTCTGGGCATTCAAATGTTTTTTGGTTCTTTGGTTATTTCGCTAAGGCTCATGCAGTAAGTCATCGGGTAGATAAACAGTCCCATATATTTTCCTGCACACGTCAACTACAGCATAACATCAAGGCTGTCTCGCCTTTGTGTTTTTTAGCTGTTTTGTTTTGACACCATCTAACCACTTGGGCTCTATGATCATAGCTGGACTAGACTGCTGCAAGGTCATCTTTTTTGAGCAAATCTGGTGCAATCATTGCAACTTATTTACACTTGTTGGATCGCCGAAAAGTTCCTTGATAGATTCCTCCAAACTCTTATTTACGTCTTTTTATCCAACAGAAACTTCATTTCCATCTTTATCTTTGATTCATCTTATGGTGGATTTGATATTTTGTTTTGTATCAGTCGTTCCTTCAGTTGTCTGATGATGTTTCCTTGTCTTGTTTTTCACATAGATATCTTTATTTAATTTTTAAAGCAGCTTTGAAGATGCGGTATGGACACTGGTTTTTAGAGCTTCCCATTGTCAATCAGGACCTGTCTAGGTGTACAGCCCATTTTGGATGTTTTTTGAACGAGGTGTTACAGATGGTCACATCATCTTGGCATAACACCACCAGTCTATTACCCCGATCATTTCTTTATCCAACGCCACATTTTCCAGTTACATTCGGTGTTAACTAAGGATCTACCACAGCATTAAAGTCGCCTATTGTCACCATATCTGTGGTATTGTCCTGATTAAACATAAAGCTGTTCAATTTCCTCATCTGAGTGGCCTTGGGTTGGGGAATAAGCTTGAATGTTGGCAGCATTGAATGACTTACCACCCATATTTAACATAATCATACAGTCAGGTTTGGCCATATATCCCTGCACTGTCGACTCAATGCTCTTCTCCAAGATGATCCACACCATGTGAATGTTTCTGTCCACCTGAAAAATAGATAGTATGACCCTCTGCTGTCATTAATCCACTGTCTGTTCATCTCATTTTTGCTATGCCAAACACATATGCAGCCTCATATGCAGACTCTTTATCTCCTGCAAACAGTTCTCCAGCTTTCCATCTTGGTGTAAGCTTGTTATATTCCACGACTCCATTTTCAGCTTGTATCCATGGTCACTAAGCTTGCCACTTTATCAGACAGCAACCTTCCATCAGGTGGTGACTTTGGATTGGGAACGTCATCATGTACTGGTCTGACCCGGTATGGAACAGGCTCTTCGCCGTATCTTTAACTAAGGTTCACAAAAGGGGGCTCAGCTCCCCTCAAATTATTTCTTCTTCTGCTGTAAATTCTGCTAGATTTCAATTTCAAACTATGGAATGATACTCAATAACTTCCCAGCCTTTCTGACGTGACAAGCTATACAATACCCAACGCGCTATTGTACGCTTATGATGCGTGCCACACACTTTGCAGGTTGCGCGGTTCGAGCCTCTGATTTCTGTAAAAAGGAACCAGAAATTTTTTTTTATCCGCCAGATGGAATTAAGGTAAATTTTGGCTCCCCAAAATTCGTAACTTCTACACCAAATGCTTTTTACAATATCGAATTTACGAAACAGATGGAACATTTTCACCCATAAGCTTTTTTGTCTCGGATGACTGTAGTGTTGTTCATCTTATCCCCGAGGTATAAAAAGCTCTGTTGAAGAGAAGTTACATTTCTGATAAAGTAGATGGTGGGATCATAGGGGGTATACAGATCAGTGAAACCAACATGCATGTTCCGCTGAAAGCTACATACAGAGAACAAGAATAGAAGCTGATGGATGACCAGCTAAAACCAGATTCAAAAACTATTTTCCAGCAAACACGAGATGACATGATGAGGATTTTACTACAGAACTCTAATTCATTGAAATAGATGTAGCTAGCTGGTTTAAGGTGTTGTGGGTAACGAATGCCTTGGATGGTAGTGACGATTACTTAATATTAGAAATGATCATTTCCATAGTTGGAAAATGTGTGGTAGCTTTACGCGATCAGTTAGTGAAAGAACAAGCCTTTGAAGTTTGAAGGAACTTCTCAAGTTGATACTAAAACCTTAAGACCTGGAAGGAACTTCTTAAGTTGATCAAATCGCCCAAGGACCTAAGACTAAATGAGAGCAATCAAACAGATAATGTTGGACAATGGATGAAGGACAGAAACTGTTTGATTGTGAAGAAGATTAGTTATCAAGAGAAGATAGAAACGCGAATGATGGTGAGGAAGAGTCAAATGATAGAAACAAGGAAGAATTTATTGAAGAAGGAGTAGTTGGTAATGATGAAGAAAAGATACCAGCTGCTCAGCCACCTTTATCCACCATTATATGCGATCGTTCTGAATTAAAAAATTACCCTACATTTCTAGATAACTTGGGGAAAATATTGTCCACTGCTGAAACATCAATTGGTTTTCTTCCATTCATAAATAACGTCAAAGGAAACTCACCAAAATTTTGAAAAGCGCAGTCAACGTTTTCTGGAGAGAAACAAAGCTATTCAGAATGAGTAGGATGAAGATGATGTAACAGATAAACAAAACAAAATTCCAACCATGTTCTAAAATTTCTTTCACTATTTTAAAACTGTTTATATATTTTGAGATTACATATTACATGTATTTACTTCTGTTGACTATCGGAATGATTTTAGACTTAGCAAAAGCGACCCCCGTTAAATAAAACTCTCCTGCTTATTAGAAATTAAAAAAGTTCCGACCCCCTCTCCCTCAGATTCGTAAGACCCCCTTCTAAAAAGCATCAGAAAGCCCACAGTTTGCAGCACTCTGAGTCTTTATCTTATTGTTAACTGCAACAGCCTCAATACAAATTAAACTTGCAAGACTGTAGAATTGCTTTTCCTACCCAAAGGGCTACTTTCTTTGAAAAATACACCTCGCCAGTAGATTAAAAAGGGCTTATGGCTAGAATTAAAAGAGCTTGGACATAATATCCAATGAGAAAGCACATCCTTAGGCTTTTTTATCAAGGGCAATCCCAAGCTGTCTTTGAAAGACCACACATTTAACTGTATCTTGGATGGTTGTCTCAATATGCAGTTCATTGTTCACTCAATTGGCTTCATTGTATGTTTCCCAAATGCAATAAAAAATTTAATATGTCAAATATATTTTTCATAAATAATATGGGATTGCAAGTAGTTTTACTAACCTTGAAATCTTTCAAATAAAAAAACCCCAGAAATGTAATGCCAGGACTTACAGAATGACTCGAAGTTTCTACAATAGCAATGTTTATTTTGTTTGTTTTTTTTGCATTTGATGTTTTGTTTCAAATTTTCCAAATCAAGGATCTCAGTCTACTAAGTCTTTCAAAGATTAAATGAGTAGCAACATGTTCCCAGGAATTTTTTTCTCTACACAGTGTTACAAAGATTTTCGTAAAGCAGCATCCTTGTCAATTTGACCATGTGGCAAATTTAAAAAACACACTCACTCCCAAAATTTGTAAATTTCCCAACCAACCTTTTTGGCCATTCAGGTAATTGTGCACAATCAAACAAAGCAACAACATGGATATAAGCACCGACTTCGCTGAGTGTGTTTGTAAATTCCTAAAGAAAACATTTTTTTGATGAAATATCCAACTGGTGTATGCCATTGCTTCTAAAGGCACGAAACCGTTATAAGAAAACTGTGCAGAATTGCCTTTGTTGTGCACCGTGTCTTGCAGCCATATAGTAGAACAGAATTCACCTTCGAATTAAAGATACGGGTCTTGGATTTCAAGCTAATTTCTTTTAAAGACCATATGTTTTTCAGCATGATTAAGGCTCTCCTTGCCTTGCCGATTCTGGCAGTGGCATCCTGGCCTGTGTCTCCCCGTTGGTCCACTGTGCTTCCAACTCCCTTATGGGATCTCCTGCTACTGTGACTGGGATGTTATTGCCAGTGTTGATCTTTATCAATTCAGTTTTTTTGTTGATGTTGAGCCCTATCTTTGGTGATGTGGTCTCAAGGCAGGTGGTCTTGTCCTCCATTCGGTTTCGGTTGTGTGATAGGAGCGCCAGATCGTCAGCAAAGTCAAGGTCTTCTAATTGGGTCCAGAGTGTCCACTGTATCCCTTCTTTCTTTCCTGCTCTTGTGGTCTTCATTATCCAGTTGATGACTAGCAGGAAGAGGAATGGGGACAGTAGGCAGCCTTGCCTGACTCCGGTCTTCAACTTGAAGCTGTCTGACATCTGTCCTGCATGTACGATCCTGCAACTCATGTCTTCGTAGATGCATCGGATCAGTGAGATGATTTTTTCTGGAACTCCGTAGTGTCTTAGCAACTTCCAGAGTGTCTCTCTGTCCACACTGTCGAACGCCTTCTCGTAGTCTACAAAGTTAATGTACAGAGGTGAATTCCAATCTAGTGACTGTTCTACTATGATACGTAGACTAGCGATCTGGGCCACACAAGATCTATTCTCACGAAAGCCTGCTTGATGGACTCGGAGCTTAGCATCTAGAGCCCTCTTCATTCCCCTTAATAAGAGGNATCTGTCCTGCATGTACGATCCTGCAACTCATGTCTTCGTAGATGCATCGGATCAGTGAGATGATTTTTTCTGGAACTCCGTAGTGTCTTAGCAACTTCCAGAGTGTCTCTCTGTCCACACTGTCGAACGCCTTCTCGTAGTCTACAAAGTTAATGTACAGAGGTGAATTCCAATCTAGTGACTGTTCTACTATGATACGTAGACTAGCGATCTGGGCAACACAAGATCTATTCTCACGAAAGCCTGCTTGATGGACTCGGAGCTTAGCATCTAAAGCCTTCTTCATTCTCATTAATAAGAGGCTGTCGAGTACCTTCCCTGGCACTGAGAGGAGCATGATACCCCGATAAGTGTTATAGTCCTTGTGGTCACCCTTTTTTGGCAGCTTGATGACGTTACATTCCTTCCTCTCCTCCTCCTTATCTCAGATCTTACTGAAGAGGCTGTGTAACATTTGCACAGTAGTCTCAATGTCAGCTTTGATACTCTCTGCTGGGACTGACTCTGGCCCCGCTGCTCTACCATTTCTCAATTTATTTTTGGTCTGTCTGATCTCCCCTTCGGAGGGCTTTTCACAGTTTATGGAAAGTTCTTTCTCTGCTGGTGGAATGTCTAGTGGTTGCTCTTGTGCGGAGAGGTTCAGCATCTCCCTGAAGTGCTCTTCCCATCGTTGCCGTTGTTCATCTGTGGTTGTTAGTGTGTTTCCGTTTTTATCCTTAACAGGTTTGTATGTCTGTTGGTACTTGCCAGCTAGCCTCTTAGAGACTAAGTGCAACTCTTTAATGTTTCCCTGTCCTACCGCTTCTTCTGCTTCTCTAGCTAAATCCTCAACACAGTCTCGCTTATCCTTCTTTACGCTTCTCTTCACCTCCTTATTTGTCTCAGTATTCCTCCCTTGCTTTAGCCTTTGTTGCTCTCGTTCGACTCATATTCACTGCAGCCTTTTTTCCTTTCCTCTCTTCCAGTTTTCGGATTGTTTCTGCGGAAATCCACTCTTTGTGCTGTGTTTTCTTCTTTCCGAGAACCTCCTCACATGTATCTATCCATAATTTCTTACTGTACTCCCATTGTCTCTATACCTGTATCTTTGTCCTCTATCAGATCTTGTAATGCCTGAAACCTGTTGGTTAGGCTGACTTCGAAGGCTTCTTGAGTGTCCTTACTTCTAGGCAATCCCACATTATATTTTGTTTGTGTGCTGCTTTTAGTTTTGTGTTTCTTCAGACGTAGTCTGAATGCTGTTACTAAGAGATGATGGACTGAGGACACGTCGGCGCCTCTCAACACCCGTACATCTTGCATTGATCTTCTAAATTTCTGGCTTTTGCAGATATGGTGTATCTGATTTTCAGTCACATTATCCGGTGAGACCCAAGTGGCTTTGTGGATGCCTTGGTGTGGAAAAATACTTCCTCCTATTACCAGTTGGTTCAACACACAGTGGTCTGCAAATCTCTCGTCATTTTCATTCACTTGTCCTAATCCCTGTGTCCCCATGATACTCTCATAGCCGATGTTGTCCGATCCTATCTTAACATTCAGATCCCCCATCAGGACTATTATGTCCTTGCCTCTTTTCTTGTCTATCAATGCCTGTAACTGATGGCAAAACTCATCTTTCTTCTCCTCTTCCAAGCCATTTGTTACAGCATAACATTGTATTATGTTTAGTCTGATATTTTTTCCCCTGGTGGTGAACTGGGCTTTAATGATACGGGAGTTTATAGGTTCCCATCCGATGAGAGCACGCTATGGCTCCTTTGCCAGGATAAGAACCACACCTGCAGTGTGTGGGGCTCCTTCCACTGTGTTTCCCGAGTACAGTATCTGCTCTCCAGGTATAAGTCTCAGCTGTCCTGTCTGTAGCCACCTTGTTTCACTCAAACCCAATTCTCCGATGTTATACTTTTTCATTTCTCTTGCTACCTGAAAAGATCTTCCTGTTTCGTACATAGTCTTGATGTTCAAAGTGACTATTCAAGTTTTTGTATTTGATGTTAGAAGGAGAATAGGCCTCGCAGCTTCCACTTGGCTTTCACTGCGATGTTTCATGTGCCTCTGAAATTGAGTCCCTTCTTCCCTTTCGCGAATGTGTTGGCTTCCTCCTCCTTTTTCGGGGCTTAGGAGCGGTTGTGTTATCCGAAAATATCACAGGCGGAGTTTGCTAGAATTTACTTCCTAACAAATCCAAAAACCTGGCTCACATTTAGTAGTAACATCCCATGAGTGTAGTGTTAATGGACGTTTGAGGTAAGCCCCTGGGCCTTCAGAGTAAGTGAAAGTTTTCCAATTTACAGAAAATTGTAAGCTAGATTTACTGTAATAATTTTTCTTTTGATCTAAAATTGTTCTCTTATTATGAGGCCAAAATTTAATACCAAGGCTTCAGTGCTTTTACAGGACAGTACTTCGAGTTATCCTGGCTTTGGCATAAGGCCCCTGATTGTTTTTGCTGCCTCAAATTTTTCATCAGTAAATGTTGAATCAGATTTTGTTCTTCATGTAATTTTCCCAGGCGATATTCGGGTTGAATAGCTGTAGTCACTAAGTTGGGGACGCTTAGGTGATGACATTTGATGACTTAGACGGTTGAATACCTGAAAGCTCTTCTCGCATCTTGGGATTTCTCTCCTTTTTAAGAGTTTGAATAATCAAACGATCGGGAAAGTTGAAGACGGACGATACAGCATTCTTTTTTAAATACTTAGGATTTAAACTATGGTAATTCAGATCCATAAGAAAATTTTAACTGGATGGAGTGATCTAGAGGAAGATATGACACGTTGGTGTCAATTTGTCACTTTCTATCAACAGAGCTGAAGTTTAAAGGGAAAATCTAAACAGAATGTAGTCAAATCACTTAATTTTGTACATACAAAAGAACTAATGTAGTACGCGAGGAAAGAAAGTGCTCTTTATAATGATGCTATTGCTAGACAACAAATACCTAGCTGTTGAGTATTGATGTCATAATTTGCAAGATGATGTGTAGGAGGCTCATTGGTTTGACGCAAACGCGGAAGCTGAATCAAAAAACTGTAAAGTATCAATTAATTGCTAATATCATTTTAAGACGTACCGTACGTTTTGAGTAAAAAAACTACAGTTATCGTACTTGACGAAAATAAAGCCAGCAATAATTCATCCAAACTAATAACATATTACGATAGAGGGGTCTCTCTCTTCTATGAGTATACCTATTGAGAGAGGTTCTCCTTTAAGGAATTCCCCTCCACACAACTTAAGCTGTTTCTCCGTTTGTATTTAAATATTTAATTACTCTCTGTTCAAATGTATCAATATCTGTAATGTGGGGCCTCAGCTATCAGTGCGCCTAAAACCCGCTTTAAATGTTTTTTTGTGTGTGTTTTTTTTGTTTGCTTTTTTTTTGTTTTTGTTTTAACGTTATTTTCCCCCATTAACTGGGGCTCAGAAGGTGCCCTTCGCAGGGACTTTGTTTTGGCAGTGAGGACTTTCTTGGCCGGATGCCCTTCCTGACATCAACCAATGGCTTTTTTTTCATGAAGTTCCAAAGTCGCCCGCTCGGGGAATCGAACCCAGAATTCTTGGTTACGGTGCAGTTGCACTAACCATTAAGCCACGGCTCCTCCATGGTTACATCCTAAAAATAGGGAATTCCTTTTTGAAAGGACTATTTCGAACGCCAGATAATAGAACGCTTATACCGATTCATTAGCTTTGGCTCTTCTATGGTCTTGATTTAATAAATATAACATATTTTGTGCATAAACACGACTATACTCTTCTCTGTTTTCTTTACATTGTGACATTTTCTTTTGCACATGCAAAATACCTCCAGCATTAAAAGTGACACTTTGCGGCTGAAATTTAATTTGAAAAACCTATGAAAAAGTACTAATGACATATCCATTTCTATTCTATCATCATTCGTAGACATCCGGTTATGTAAGCGTCATGTCTACCAACGTCGATGATCATGGTATCCCAAATTCAACTCTCCTTTGTATAATTTTATCCTCTGTTCAAGTTTGATCCATTATTCCTTACATACTGGTAACATAACCTTATCTTTGCCTGCCACGGGCTCTCTTTTCTTCAGAGTTTCCTGCAGCGACCAAGTATTCTAGTTTTTCCTTTCTATAAATATATGTAACCAAAAAATGACATTCGACACCTTGCAATCATTTTGATCAAACTCCTGTGCGTATTCTTCCTTTCTAATACTATTTCATTGTTGAGTTTATCCATCCACGACACTCTTAGGATTAGCTTGTAAAACCATAGTTTTAAAGATGCTTATTACTTTTCCATGTTCTTGTTTACAGTCCATGTTTCACAACCGTACAAAAGAACAGACCACACACAAGATTTCAATATTCTTTTTTTTTATTCTACATTGATCCTCCTGTTTGCCAAAATACTCACTGGAACTTTAAAAGATTTCTATGCTGTTCCTATCCTTTGTTTTTCCTTCTGTGTCAAATATGTCATTGATATCTTCGCAAACATAACAAGGCAAAATCACTAGGTGCTTGACAAATGCTGTTTTTCTTCTAATGTTTATATTCAAACATCAAAGTAGCCTACAAGTTATGTTACCAAATTCATTGTACTTATTATAGTTTTTTGAAAAAAGGTCATTGAATAGAAATTTAGATAGAATTTCAACTTATATTAACATTTAGAAAATCTCTAAAACAATATTTGTGGCATGGATTTGAAGGTTCAGATAGAGTCAAGTTTATCATATGCAACTTTTAGCTGAAGAAAATGAAATCAGCCGGTGTAATAAAATTACCCATACTGTTTTTGCAATTACGGGAGTGAATTTTCTCGTAGAGCTATGGTCTCATGGATATGCGGGTTCAGGCTTACCTGTTCTCAGGAAATGTTCATGTGTTCAGTCATCCTGACTTAATTTTTTTTTGCTTAGTCCATCCATAATGAAGTGTATTGAAACTACCACACTTATGATTGTCCGAAGTACAATTAAGATTGACTTATTCATATTTGTTTTATTAAACAAGTTACCTTCAGGCTAACCCTGCAATGCGGGACCAACAGCCCTGAAACAATATTTGTGGCATAGATCTGAAGGTACAGATAGAGTCAGGCTTATTATATGCAACTTTTGGCTGAAGAAAATGAAATCAGCCGGCGTTAGCAGGTGTAATAAAAGCACCCATACTGTTTTTGCAATTATGGGAGAAGAAGGAGGAGAAGAAGAAGAAGAAGAAGAAGAAGGAAAAGAAGGAGGAGAAGAAGAAGAAGTTACATTCACAATTAAATCCTATTGTAATATTCACATCCCTTTCAAATGGCACAAACATTTCAATTAAACAGACTACGAAACTTTTAATGCTAAAAATATAAATTTTAGCGTGGAATATGTTCTTAGCAAGGACAGTTAAGAGTTGGAGCAGATATTTCACTAAAACGTTATCTAAACCTGCAACTTTTTTACATATAATTATTACGTGCCTTATGAAAATATCACTTTTTCATCCAAAATGTGACGTCATGGTTTTAATAAGTAGTTGGTAATATTCCTAGTAGGGTCAATTTGATAGAAAAACTTGGGTGAGTTCCTAGCCTTCGCCATACACATACACACACACACACATATATATATATATATATATATATATATATNATTGTAATATTCACATCCCTTTCAAATGGCACAAACATTTCAATTAAACAGACTACGAAACTTTTAATGCTAAAAATATAAATTTTAGCGTGGAATATGTTCTTAGCAAGGACAGTTAAGAGTTGGAGCAGATATTTCACTAAAACGTTATCTAAACCTGCAACTTTTTTACATATAATTATTACGTGCCTTATGAAAATATCACTTTTTCATCCAAAATGTGACGTCATGGTTTTAATAAGTAGTTGGTAATATTCCTAGTAGGGTCAATTTGATAGAAAAACTTGGGTGAGTTCCTAGCCTTCGCCATACACATACACACACACACACACACATATATATATATATATATATATATATATGGAAATTTTTGCTTATACACTTATAATGAAAAGTGGAAATGTTGAAAATAAAATGTCCGTCAGTTATAAAACGGAAATTTATGCTAAACCATAACCAGCTTTTTATTAGAGAGTACTACAAATTTAGAAAAATAGTTACAATGAATTTAGCAAAAATACGATGTGAAATTATCACCTATTCAATAAAACTGAAAAAAATGCAAAAGGAGGTTCGAAGAAATTTCATACAGATAAAGCATTTCAAATATTTAGAGATGGAAGAGAGGTATTTGGAATCAGTGGTCGCAAAGGCAAGGATCATTATTGAGAGTGTCCAAGTAATAAAATATTCAGAATAACGTATTTCCTTTATTAACCCCCCGCGGCGTTTCTGAAATTTTTATCCACATTTTTGCGGTGTTTGTTACAAGGCGGCGTTGATTTCAAACCAAGCGTTATTTTGTAATTGACAAAAAATAACTACAAAAATATTACTCCATATCAATTGTACTTCAATGTCTTAATGGCTGTCTTCATCCAAAAGATGAAATGCCTTAGCTGAATTTTCTTTATCAGAATCTGTTGGTTGAAATGGATTCTGTTTTAGTGTCATCTCTTTTGCAACCTGAAGCTGATCTTGAAATAAATAAAACCCACTTGAACAAGGTGTCTCTTCTATGAAACAATGAATTAAGTTGTCTTTGGTACTTTTTATATCGTTTTTATCATTGATGAAGAGTGAAAGAATCGAGTGAGCAGTTATGGGTTATTTTGTGTCTGCTCTATTTTCTGATAAACGCCGTTTTTTGTGTTGCGCTATTTATTAGAAGGTGGCGCTTATTTAAGGCTTGGCGTTTATTAGAGGAAATGCTGTGTTTTTATTGTCTTTATTGTCTTTTTGTAATAGGGACTGGGCACCAAATTCAAATTGCAGTAATAATGTCTGAATATACTACATGAGTTGCTAGTATCATTGAAAACACAGATTTCAAGATGCTTTTGGTGTCATTTTTTGTTCTAAACCTGACATTTGCACAGGAACAGTGTTATTAAACCTTATTTTAGCGGACTTAAAATCAGAACCATTTTTTGACATTTGGCTGTCAATACTGTAATATTTGTAATGCCTAAAATTTACCCAATTAGACAAGTTCAAACAGCTTAAAAATCGGAGATTATAAAGTTTTAAAAGAAATCAAAGTTTTTATGGCTTTATAATTGGAAAAATTAGGCATAAGATAACAGACAGGTGTATCAATTGTTTTGTCAGAGAATTCGTGCAGATGGAGAGTAATAAAAATGTAAGCTGCATTTAAAAGTGTACGATAAATCTGGCCTGTAAAGGACGTCCTAGAGCAAGAAAATTCGAAAATGGGGTTGGAAGCTTTATTTCTATTGCCAATCTGTTCCTCATTTAAATTCCTCAAACGTTTTACACAATCCTAAAGAATAGAGACCAGTTCAGCTGTTACGAAGATTCAAAAATGGACATTTTCCTTTGCACTAATTAAGAAAGAATACAACATATATTCTGTGCTGTCATTAGTTGCAAATTTTTAAGCCTATCAAGGACTTTAAAGAATTCTGCCTCCTCGACTAGTTTAGCTACTGAAAGACCTTTTCTTTCAGAAGTTTCTCTACATACAATGTATTGATTTTTTTTGGTATTTTTGCTGTAGTAAGTAACAGTGGAATTAAATAAATTTTAAATAAGATTCCCTCTCCTCAACTAGTTTAGCTACTGAAAGAACCTTTCTTTAAGAAATGCCTCTACTTACAATGTATTTTCTGCATTGTTGCTGTAGTTCGCAGTGGAATCTTAAATGAGATAACTGAAACTAGGCAGCAGTTGTAAAGAAACTATATCTTCTACTGATCAACAGTATATATGTTGTATCAAAAATTTAAATGTCTAACTTTGATAGAATAAATGAATAAAATTATACCTCTCTTCAAAATCTATCGCTATAATATCTACGAAGGTGGAGAGACACATCCTCCAGCGTATGTAGGACTGCAACTACCGCGATAATATTCATCTTTTGATCAGAGAAGGCATAAAACGGTATTTCCAATTTTTATCTCCCAATCACCAAATAACCATTGTAAACCCCAAAAAACCCACATCGCCTAGTATTTTTTACTAGAGGTATTGAACAGTTCCTCTTTTATCTGATTACAATTTTGAAATGAGGTCTATGGATAAATGTAGCGAAGACGACACTGTATCTTTGGTTATCTCTAAGGGATTTGGTAAGGTGAGTTATGTTAGCTTGCTTCATATGTCTTCTTATTATGGATATTGGTGGAAGGCTCTTCGATGGATTCAGTCTCTTCTTCAGATCTTAAAAGTCGTGTCTCACTGACAAGGATTTTGTTATCATTATTGCTGGTCCTCCTCAAAGTTTTATTCCTGGTTTAACTCTCTTCCTTCTTTACATCAATGACCTTACTGGTAACTTGTTTCTGTTCAGTAATATCTATGCTCATGACACTACCGTAAACATTGATTACAAGGTGACTCAGCATATAAAGTCAAACTTGCAAAGAAATCTGATATCCAGGCTGCCAGAAAGTGGGGAAGGAAGTGTGACTGTTTTTTTTTCAATGCAGCAAAAATGCAAACGATGGCATTCAGTAGAAACCCGAGTCTTTATCTCCCTCCAATATTCCCCGAATAATCATTCTGATGTTAATGCTGGAGAGGTTACTTCTCCCCTTCATGAATGCTTACCTTCTAAGGTGCTTGGTTAATCATTTTCTCCAGAGCTTTCTTTGGGCAATTTAATTCAATCCTTTGGTAAATCTCTTTCTAGAAAGATTGCTTCTTTGTATTGCACCAGAGCTGGTACTCTTTAATTTTAGTCTTGTTGATGGAATGTGACTAGTTTTAGTTTTTTCTGTAGGTATTATCATGGGAAGTGTTGTGATTAATTTTTCTTGCTAATGCCAACAGAGCTTGTTGCATCTTGCTTTTTTCCTCCACATGACTTAAATATGTTAAGTTTAAGTTCAACTCTTATCTCTTGGGTTAATTTTTCTTTATATTTTCTTAGACCTTTTGCTTTTATGTCTTTTTCGGTTCTTAACTATTTCAAAATTTTACAAGCAGCTGGTTTTATTAACTGCATTTTACCAACACCAGAGACGTAAAAACTGACTTTACAATGTACAAGAATTTCTTTTTGCTAGAGTAATCATGATAGGTTGTCCTAAAAACTTGGAAAAGAAAACTGAACAACAGTTTTACTTTGTAGTAAGTTGTGAAAGTTTATTAACCAGTAACGAAATAGTGGTTGGTTTCTAGCTTACCATATAAGGGAGGGGGGCTGGTTTCGAGTCGCTCCACGTCTTTTGAAGTACAGCACCAAAGTTTTATCTCCGTTATAAGTGGGAGACGACAAGTGTTTTGAAATGGAATTGGGAAAAGGATGAATCAATAAATCATTATCTGGTCTTTTAGAGCTTGTAATAAGGCACTGCGTCTGAAAGAGTGGTTTCAATTGCTTGGATGGTACCTTAACTAACTATTACATTAGAAGCCTGAATTCTTTTCCAATTAATGTTGGTGGTTGGCCTTTAGGTCTACCTACCCCGAATGAGTGTCTAGATATCAATGTGCTGGTAAATGAAGGCAATGAAGAAAAGCACTGGGGTTCCAGCTTTTTTGTGCCGTTGACATCATATTTAGATAGTCTTACTTATTCAGTTTAACGCTCTGAATAGAGGATAAAGCCAAACTTTACTTTTGCTTAGGAAGAATCCACCGTAAAACAAAATAACAATTATGACGTTTTCTGGCTCCATATAGCAAACTTTGAAAGGAACTTGCTCCACATATTTTTCTTTTTATTAATATGTACTCTTGGTCTCTTGGAGTAAGGCATACCTTAAGCTAATCCAATAAATAGATGTTTAGAAAGGCAGCCGCAAGCAGCTGTTTGTCTAAATACTTTTGAAATTATTTTGAGCTTTACGGTTATTATATAACCAACAGATTCATTTTTAATAGAACGGAAAATTAAGTTTAAAAATTGATGGTTAATCTAGACTATAAAGAATTCAATCGTTTATTAATCTTAGTTTTAATATTTCGCCTTTTTAGTATAGGTTGGTTTGGGGTATTTAATTCAGAAGATTTTAATTAATACTCGTCTTTATCTCTCTTATTTGTATTGTCCAGGTTATGTTTTAGAGCTGGCGCTGCCTGCAACAACAACAACAATAATAATAATAATTAGATGTAATAATTATTATTGTCGTGGGTGCTCTTGGGTCCGTAACAGAGAGGCTCGCCCCTTATCTTGCCATGGTAGGCGTTGGGCTGTCGTTTGAAACGATACAGAAGTCAGCTCTGCTAGGGAGTGTACATATTTTGAGAAAGGTGCTTGAAAAGTCAGATTAGATGATCTGGTGACCACAGTGCTTCGGAGATGCGCCAGTGCCAGACAAAGACCGGTGGTAAAACCGAGAAAATCCTTTTCACATAATAAAAATTAAAAAAATTAAATGAACGTTAGAATCATTTTTACAATAAGTGAACTAATTAATAACTTTAAAATTTTTGGGTGCTTTCAACTTTAGCCCGACATCATCAATCTCCTTCTAACTAGTATATTTCTTGAAATCTATTTTATTGTATATATAATAAACAATATATATAATATATATTTTATATACATATATATATAAATATATATATAAAATATACTATTACTACAAAGAAAAGACTGCCACACACATTAATTTTTAGCAACGCCTGTTACGACTCAGAATGTTGGGTATTGAAAAATATAGAAAAGAAGAGGATTGAAGCATTTGAGTTGTGGTATCGTCGTCTAATGCGCATCAGTTGAACTGAAAAGAAAACTAATGAATGGATACTAGAAAAGATGGATGTAAACGAGAGGCTACTAAGAACTATAAATAATAAAAAATGGCTTTTGTTGGACACAACCAGTGATTTATTACTTGGAATGGTTTATGGCACGAAAGGGAGAGGAAGACCGAAAGTTAGATATAGCGACAACATTAAAGAGATTTCTGGTGGAAGACGTATGGTTCAGTTGTACAGAATGGCACAGAATAGAAGGAAATGGAGAGCCACGGCGGTTTATGTTGAACCTCCCGTTAGATGATGATGATTTTATTGCCTGTCTTATCGAATGTTCATGGAGCTCCTAGTCGCTATAGGGCTGTCGAGATGGATGCTGGAGGCAGAGCCAAATGGAGAAAGAGAGGCCGCTGTTGCGAGCCCGACTAGGGAGAAGCTGAAAGCCAAAGAAGAAGAAGGTAATCTATGGTATCTTGGGGATACTAATTGCGAAAAAATGTTTACCGGACCACAGGGTCGTTTTGCCTTTACTTTCCTTGTTAATCTAGACTACTAGAAACCGTCTGCTATACCACACACTCTACCCAGTTGAAGAGGTGGTAAAAGGATAAACCCTCGGTCTCCTAGCAAAATGAGTAAGATAAAAGTCATCAGCTTCAATGCCGTGGGCCTATCAGCAGCGAAAGTAGACCCACTCGCTAATATAAAGGTCAAGGTGCTGTGGATCCAAGAGACTCACAAATATCAAAGCCTAGGAAAAATACCTGGCACGAACCTAATAATCTCTCACCAAACTCCGATCCAGGGTAGTGCAATTTATGCTTGTGAGAAAACCATCATTCAGAAAAGCAGAGACCTGTCTGTGGAGGGGTTGGAAATCCTGCAAGCGGAATCTGAAACCTTGAACATCACTTCAGTATACAAACCCCCACCTGCTCCATTCCCACCTCATCAAATCAACATCCACTACAATAAACCATGTCTTGTGGTCGGATACTTTACTAGCCACAACACTGTTTGGGGCTATGAGAACACCAACAATGATGGGGAAGCAGTGGAGGAATGGGCCCTTGCTAACTACCTCTCAATCCTCCAAGTTGCAAAAGATAACACCACATTTCAGAGTGCACGCTGGAGAAGAGAATAAAATTCGGATCTGGCTTTTGTCTCCAATAAACATCACCAACTGATTTTAAGAACAATCATGGACCCAACCCAAGATCCCAACACCAACCAGTTTACATTGACATAAGACTGGGCATACTGCCCCATGAAACTAAACATCAAACTCCCAGATCAAACTACTGCCAAGCCAACTGGAAACCTTCATAGCTGACATAGGAAAAATTTCCCAACAATTATTCATGTCCCTGAGCAGTATGAAAAATTTTAATTGCTGATAATAGAATTTGCCAAGAAAAACATACCGCGAGGTTGTAGGGAGTCCTACATCCCAGTTCTGTCAGAAGAAAACAAACAAATATTCCATGAATATATGCAAGCCGATAAAGAAGACCCTTTCTCCAAAAACACCATGGAGGAAGGGAAGGAACTAATGTCATCACTAAGCCAAGAAAGATCCAAACGCTGGCATGACATCACCATAAACATTGACATGATCCACAACAGTCAGAAAGCCTGGAGTACTATTAAGAAACTGCAGTCACACCCAATGAAGTGGCACACCAACTTCGTGTCAATCGAAAAACACACAACCAAAACAAAGAGAGGAGATATCTAAAGAAAATGAAGCAAGAAATGCAACATATCATGTCACAAAGTGATGATACTTTCGTACCCTTCACAATAAACGAACTTCAATCAGCAACGGAACATATGAAGGCAGGGAAATCTGCTGGCCTAGATGGAGTTGCGATTGAGATGATTTTACATTTTGGAAACAGGGATAGGTCTTAGCTGCCTGGCTCTTTTCAATAAATGTGCCTCAACAAACGGAATCCCAAGAATATGGCAAAGATTAAGAGTTGTGGCCCTTCTCAAGCAGCAAAGACCCAAACTCATCAAAAAGCTATCGACCAACATTCTTGCCAACATTCTTGATCACTTATAATCTCTATGAACACTTGATAATTTCTCGCCTTGCCCCCACCATGGAGGATCAACTAAGACCAGGTCAAGCAGGCTTCCGCCCTAGAAGATCATGCTGTAGCCAGGTCTTGAATCTGGCTCAAATCATAGAGTATGGGTCTGACAACAAACAAATAACAGGAGCTGTGTTTGTCGACCTTACAGCAGCTTATGATACAGTCAACCACAGATCTCTCCTCCTTAAGGTGGCCCAGATGACCCAAAACTCCACCATTGTTCATATCATTGAATCACTCTTGGAGAACAGATCTTTCTACATGAAAGTGAATACCAGGAAGAGTAGGTGGAGAAATTAGAGAAATGGCCTCCTCTGGGGCCCTGTACTAACCCCATTATTATTCAATATTTAAACAAACGACCTACCCGAACTCCAGAACATCCGAAGGTTTGTATATGCTGACCAACAGCAACACAGTCTCGATCCTTCAAGACCATCGAAGAAAGACTGACGAAGGCATTGTTATCTCTCTCAGATTACTACAAAAAATGTAACCTTAAAGCAAATCCCACAAAACCCAAGGTATGTTCATTCCATCAGAATAATCACCAGACAAATAGGAAATTGCAAATAAAATGGAAAAACAAAGATCTGGTACGTCATTCACATCCAGTCTCTCTTGGTGTCACCCTTGATGGAACACTGAGCTTGAAGGAGCATGTCTAAAAGCTGAAAAAGAAGATGGTGACCAGAAATAATCTCCTCAGCAAAATAGCATCCACCAATTGGGGTGCAGATGCAAAAACATTGAAACGGACTCCTAAACCACTAAGCTACTCCACCGCAGAATACTGTGCTTTTGTATGGGAAAGATCTGGTCATACTAAGAAAGTGGATATCGAGCTGAATAAAGCCTGCAGATTAATCACTGGTTCGTTAAGATCAACACCCCTACCAGTACTGTATAAACTGGCTGGCATCACACCACCTGACATCCTTCGAGATGCTATAGCTATAATGGAAAAGACCAAACAAGTAAATGATCCCAGGCACGCACTTAATAATCATCCCAAAACAAGAAGACCTCTGAAATCACGGAAGATCTTTATAACCGTGAAAGAATTAGATACAAAAGACCTCTCAAAATACAGACTGCAAAAATAGAGAGAGAGGTACTCAGACCCACAATAGTGCCACCCCAAACAAATGTGCCAAGTGGATTCTTCCTCACAAGAAGAAAATGGGTCACCCTGAATAGAGCTAAAGCTAAAGTCGATAGGACAAGTGATAACCTCCAGAGGTAGGGTTATAAAAATATTCAGGATGACCCATTAGGACCTTTTTGCTTGGATGTCGAAGTGACACGTTCCAGCTTTACGTAACGATTTTTGAAGGAAGTCTCCTTTAAGGACTGGATTTGACCTACACAGCTCGAAATGAAATCTTTGTTGATAAATTGTGAGTGAAAAACAATGTTTTAATAAAAGATAAAGTGCTGTACGAAAACCATTAAATGATATATCTGTCTCGTCATTTTGAAAACTAGTGTAGGATTCTGGTAAAGACTTAAACCTGTCATTATAAAAAGTAGTTGAAATGCAGAAGAACAAGAATATTTTACCCTACGTCCTCAGATCTCAGTTCCTCCTGTCCTGCACAGAACATAGGGGAGCAAGATATCTCCATCGGACTCGATCTTCAGCCACGGCTTGAGCAGTTCTGACAGACAGTCCTCGAATATGTAAATCGTCTTTGAAGGTTGACCGCCATGTTCTCGTAGGTCTGCCACGCTTCCTTCTTCCTTCCACTGGCTTCCATGTTGTTACTTGTCTGGCATGTCTTCCAGGCGGTAACCTTAGGATATGTCCTGCTAACCGCCACCTACCTCTTTTCTTCTACCATTCTGTGTAGCTGTGTTTGTTCTGTCCTTCTGTAAATTTCTTCATTTGTTATCCTGTCTCTCCATGTAATTCCCAAAATTCTTCTGAGATTTCGCAGGTGAAAGGAGTGTAGATTTCGCTCCAATTTTTTTGTTATCTTCCATGCTTCACTTGAGAGAGAGAGAGCTGTGGAACTAACTATTGCTCTGTATAGCTTTATCTTGGTTTTTGTGTTCACTTGCCGTGACTTCCATACATTTGCCATAGATCTAAATGTTGCCCCAGCTCTTCCTAATCTACTGGTTATGTCTGTTTCTACGTCACCGGTGTCTGTAATGTAATTTCCCAGGTATTGGAACTTTCTGACTGTTTCTAATGGCTCTCCTTTGACTGTCACTTGTCTTGCTTGGTGTTTGCTAATGTTCATTACTTTACTCTTACCTTCGTTTATCCTAAGGCCAACCTTTGTACTTTCACCACTTTCTGTAAAACAACCACGATTACGGAAACTTGGACAGCAAACAAAACTATCTATGGTCACAGAACCATGTCATGTGAAATCCCTGAATATAACGACCGCAGATGCGAAGACACGCATATGACGGCTGGAGGCGAAAGCCTACGAAAAGTCTCTAACCTGAGAACGACATACATGAGATCACTTCTAACACCAAAAAGATATATCCATGTAGGATGTTAGAATGCAAGAACCATGTACACTATAGGGAAAACTGCAACAATAGCAAAGGAAATGAGAAAATACCATCTACAGATACTAGGCATAAGCAAAGCAAGATGGACTGGTTTGGGAGAAGTGAAAATCAATACTGGAGAGTCTATACTGTATTCTGGGTCAGATGAACAATATCATAGAGGTGCAGGAATCATGTTGAGAACTGAGACTAGGAAATGCCTAATCAAGTGAAATCCAGTGAATGAAAGGACCATAAGTGCTGGATTCAACTCAAAATATGTAAAAGCCACCATTATTCAGATCTACAGCCCTACAAATATTGCAGATGAAGAGAAGAAGGATGATTTATACGAAGGACTGCAGAAAGAGATTGAGTCAACACCGAAGCATGACATGCTGATCGTTATGGGAGACGCAAATGCCTAAGTGGATTGTAACAACAAAAACCATGAGAAAGTTTTAGGGAAAGAAGGATTAGGCATCGTGAATGAGAATGGTGAAAGACTTGCTGAGTTATTTGAAGAAAACAATCTAGTGATTGGAGGCACATGCTTCAAACACAAAAATAATCAGAAATACGCATGGACCTCACCAAACAACAAAGACAAAAACCAAATTGATCACGTCATCATCAATGACAGATACAGGAGGTCTCTCGCTGATGTACGAGCCATGAGGGGTGCAGATGCTGGAACTGACCATAACCTTGTGGTCGGCAAAATGAAGCTTAGGCTTTCAAGACACGAACCCAAGAACACCAGCAGAAGAGCAACATTCAACATTGCAGTTTTGAAACAAAAAGACATCCAAAAGCAATTCACAGTAGAGTTGAAAAACAGGTTTGAATCACTGGAGGAGAGGATGGAAACAGTCATGGAAGAGGCAAACCTACAAAAAGAATGGGAAGATTTTACCACAATCTTCACGGAGACAGCCGAAAACATCCTGGGTAGGAAAAGGAAGGAGCATAAAGAGTGGATAAGAAGTGAAACTTTGAAAGCTATACACAAAAGGGAGAAAATGAAAAATTAGATAAACTGTGCAAGATCAGAGAGAATCTGTGCTATCAAAAAACAGACGTATAGTGAGATGGACAAGAGTGTAAAGAAAAAGGTCAGAGAAGATAAACGTGAGACGATAAATTGGCTCGCTGAAGAAGTGGAGCATCCAGCAAAAAACAATGACATGGGAACTCTGTACAGGATTACGAAGCTATTTTGCAACAAGAAAAAGCAATCAGCAACTGGTGTGAGAGACAAAACTGGTAAGCTACTCATTGGAGATGGTCAGATTCTTCAAAGATGGAAAGAACACTTCGAAGAAGTATTAAATGTTGAGAATGAATGTGAAAAAAATGTGGAAGAAGATGAGTTTGAGCATCACTATACATTAATTTTAATGACTTCCGTAAACCTTTTGATAGAATCGATAGAGAGAAACTCTGGAAGATTCTGACGTTTTATGGAGCTCCAGATCTCTTCATAGAGATCATAAAGGAGATGTACAGAGGAAATAGTAGTTGCGTCATTAACAACGAGNAGCAACTGGTGTGAGAGACAAAACTGGTAAGCTACTCATTGGAGATGGTCAGATTCTTCAAAGATGGAAAGAACACTTCGAAGAAGTATTAAATGTTGAGAATGAATGTGAAAAAAATGTGGAAGAAGATGAGTTTGAGCATCACTATACATTAATTTTAATGACTTCCGTAAACCTTTTGATAGAATCGATAGAGAGAAACTCTGGAAGATTCTGACGTTTTATGGAGCTCCAGATCTCTTCATAGAGATCATAAAGGAGATGTACAGAGGAAATAGTAGTTGCGTCATTAACAACGAGCAGATCTCTTCAGATCTCTTCATAGAGATCATAAAGGAGATGTACAGAGGAAATAGTAGTTGCGTCATTAACAACGAGCAGACATCAGAGTAAAAACTTTAGAAACTGTAGTTCGACAAGGCTGTGTAATGTCAGGATTCCTTTTCATTGTTGAAGATATCGCCCTCCTATCCAGCAAGCATCAACATATGTAGGAAAAAACTGAAAAGGTATGTAAATATGCTGAAAACATCGGTCTCAAAATCAACACAGAAAAAACCAAGGTGTCGAGACTAAATCACAAGGAAAACCGCCCAATCGAGATGAAGGGAAGACGTTTTGAAGACGTGGATATCTTCACATACCTCGTTGCCATAATAAACAAAACAGGAGGATCCACAGAAGATATCACGCATAGGCTAAGTCTTGCAAGAAATGCGTTTACAATGCTTAACCCACTCTGGAAGTCTAACCAATAGTGGTAAGACCAAGATTCGAATGTATAACAGCAACGTAATGTCCGTGCTACTCTATGGAGGAGAGATGTGGAAATTTAAATGAAAATTATGTCACCAGATTTGAAATATTTCAGAGAAAATGTCTGAAAAAGATTCTCCGTATCTTCTGGCCCACAAAAATTACAAACAACGAGCTCTACCTTAGGACGAAGACCAGTCCAGTAGGAGAGATCATAAGGTGTAGAAGATGGAGATGGATTGGACATACTCTGAGAAAGCCAATGATAGCTGCAAAGTAGCCTTAACATGGATACCAGAGGAAAAAAGAAAGAGAAAACACCAGCGAACAACATGGCGGAGAAGTGCGGAAGCAGAAAGAAATGACCTGGGATGGCAAACATGGAACGAAGTTAGGAACATAGCCAAAGGCAGAGAGAGATGGCGGAGGATGTTGTCAAGCCTTATGAGCCGCCCTTGGGTCGAAGAGGATAAGTAAGTAATCATTTAGCATACAACTTTGCACCAGACCACATTTGCAAAACTCTAGAATGTTTTTGTCCCTTCTGATATCTAAAGGCTCGATTCCGCAGAGAACTGGCAGGATATTTGTTGGCATAGGTTTTATGCAGCCGCTAACAAATCTGAAACACTCATTCAGGGATGTGTCGACTTTCTTACAGTGTCAACGTTGGCTCCATACAGGCAAACAATATTCTGAAACAAAATAGCGTAGGGCCAAAGCAGACGTTCTTAGTGTCAAAACGTCTGCACCCTAATGGGTGCTTGCGAGTCGTTTCCGTACGTTACCTCTGAGGTCAATATCTTGTGATAGGACTCTCTGGTCGGTGCCTGCTTCCAACATCTGGTGGTTTCTTTGGCTTACGCATCACAACCACTTTTGCAAGCTTTCAGGTTTTAGGTATTTTCCTCGTTTTCAAACAGAATTTTTTTTAAGGTTCTTAACCATGCTCTGCATGACTCGTGAAGAAAGAATTCGGGCTACAGTTTGTCTTCACTCCTGGAGCTTTTCCATCTTTGAGTGTTTTGTTTGCTGAAACTGCTTCTTCAAGTGTAAAGTCATTGAAAAAAAATCTCAATGGTTGCACTAAATGTAACACAACTAAATTTCCACAAGATTAATTATCTTCATATTAAACATTATGGCTTGCGAAATAAATGTAATGATTTTTTTAAAAAAACTTGCTTAGCGTTGAGAGAGAACAGAAGTATATATTTTAGTTGTAACATTTTATACTGTTTTTAAGCTGTTTTTATATAATTTTAGATTTGATGATGAGAAAATTCTTCTCGAAATATATTCTCGATGAAATGATTAACGCGTTGTTGGTTTGATTTATTTGAATGGATTTATGCCACGATGTATATTGCATATAAAATGAACTTTGACTCAGTTATCTGTCAGTGTGCTGGATCCAAAATTTTAGCCTGCACCCATTTCTGTTTGCGACGACAAGTTTCTGCAGGTTTGATATAGTTTGCACGCATTAATAACTACACCGAATTGCTTGGATATTTCTTCCAGTTAAGTTAAGAATTGACATTATTCATATATATACAATGAAAAACGATTTGTGATATTTTTTCTTCAGGTCCTTCACCCTAAGCAAGGTTTCGAAGTCACTTTAGCGCAAAGGAATACTTTCCTTATTTGATCTTTTTTCTTTGTATCTTTTAATCTTTTTAATTCATTGATTTCTTCCATCTACCGATTTTATCTCCAAAAAGATGTATAAACTCAGTAGATTCCACTTACAATGGAGAAACGAAGTGGATACAGAACTTTCAGGGACGCGGCCGACGTTCGAACCGCAAATCTCATATGTAGCAATATGTTGATTTAACCACTCGGCCACAACTGTAAAATTATTTAAAACAATACTAAATTTTCATGATAACAAATACTTTCCTTTTATTCTGTCTTAAACTTCAGCTTCGTCATGATATTTTGAAGGATATGTACCTATTTGTAACCTCCCAAACTTATCACTCACTCGACTCCTTTGCTAAAACTGTTCTGAGGAGTTTGGAGCCTCACTCATGGGACTAATCATTTCGATATATTTCCTAGGGATGCCATTCTTTTACCCTAGCGTCATCGTCAGAGGCGCCTTTTACTACCAGCAAGCACAAATATTCAACGAGCGTCCCCGATATAAGGCAACTCAATATGCCTAAATTTAAAGAACATGTTTAATTTTTACCTATTATTTTTAATTTGTATTTATTTATTCATTCATTTATTTACTTTAGTCACATGGATAACAGAAGTGTAAGTTGCAAATATACAACTAATATTAAAGGTATTTCGGCTGCTTAAGACAAAATACAGACCTTACAACTATCATTCATCTCATTTGGAGGCTTAATGGTGAAAAATACAAAAATTCAATTGAAGAAAAGAATTGGGGTGAAGGTTTTTTAATCTTTCATTAATAAACTGAGTCTTTCATTGATGGTACCCCTGGTACCATCAACAGTGGGCCCATTTTTGTCTTTTCAGATTCCTATCTATGAAAGACCCGAAAGGAAGCAAAGAAGTATATCACGATAGTGGAGAAACTGCAATGCATACAGAAATGATGAAAATGAGATGGCGAGCATTCGGACACATGTTGAGATTACCAACCACAACTCCATGTCAAATGGCCATGAACTACTATTTCGAAATTCCACATGCTGCTAAGCAGTTCTCCGGTAGGAAAAGGATGACACTTCCTGTAAAAATCGATGAAGACATCTCCACACAANCTTTTAATCTTTTTAATTCATTGATTTCTTCCATCTACCGATTTTATCTCCAAAAAGATGTATAAACTCAGTAGATTCCACTTACAATGGAGAAACGAAGTGGATACAGAACTTTCAGGGACGCGGCCGACGTTCGAACCGCAAATCTCATATGTAGCAATATGTTGATTTAACCACTCGGCCACAACTGTAAAATTATTTAAAACAATACTAAATTTTCATGATAACAAATACTTTCCTTTTATTCTGTCTTAAACTTCAGCTTCGTCATGATATTTTGAAGGATATGTACCTATTTGTAACCTCCCAAACTTATCACTCACTCGACTCCTTTGCTAAAACTGTTCTGAGGAGTTTGGAGCCTCACTCATGGGACTAATCATTTCGATATATTTCCTAGGGATGCCATTCTTTTACCCTAGCGTCATCGTCAGAGGCGCCTTTTACTACCAGCAAGCACAAATATTCAACGAGCGTCCCCGATATAAGGCAACTCAATATGCCTAAATTTAAAGAACATGTTTAATTTTTACCTATTATTTTTAATTTGTATTTATTTATTCATTCATTTATTTACTTTAGTCACATGGATAACAGAAGTGTAAGTTGCAAATATACAACTAATATTAAAGGTATTTCGGCTGCTTAAGACAAAATACAGACCTTACAACTATCATTCATCTCATTTGGAGGCTTAATGGTGAAAAATACAAAAATTCAATTGAAGAAAAGAATTGGGGTGAAGGTTTTTTAATCTTTCATTAATAAACTGAGTCTTTCATTGATGGTACCCCTGGTACCATCAACAGTGGGCCCATTTTTGTCTTTTCAGATTCCTATCTATGAAAGACCCGAAAGGAAGCAACAGATCAAGAAAAATTTGGGAAAGAAAGCACGCAAGATAATAAATAAAATGAAAGACATACGGATCTCCCCTGCAGGATCCTCCGAGGGAAGGCCCTTCCTGTTGGGTTGGTCTAAAGCCAGTGGTCAAGCATCTCGAGACCACCTGCCTGACCACCCAAGGAGAGACCAGAGCTCTACACTTGATCTTAGCTAGCTGAGAAGCGATGTTTGATAAAGTACATTGATTTACCTTTCATTAAAAGTTGTCTTTTGTGTGATAATTTAGAGTTCCAAGATATGAGAATCTGTGTTCAGCGCTTTTTATCGAGTGCTATCAATCACACCTGCTGATGTCCAAAACAATAGGTCCAGAAACATTCAGATAATAAAGAGATATTAAAAATAGGCTCATTATTGTGATAGTAAAGTTTTATCCAATAATCGAATTTAAATGTCTGGAAACCAAACAGAAGGGTTTAATGAAGAATAAAATATCATTTATTTAAGTCATCTGGTGCCATGATATGGGAAAGAAAAGAGAGATGGAATTTCCTTTCCGTTTAGGTCTGACAAAAGTACTCTAGTGCCAATTTCTTAGCCACACTTGCAGTCTTGAACAAGATTCTATATCTATTCATTTTCAGAATTACCCAAAAAGCTGTTACACAGTAAGATTTGTCTTACAGTATTCAAACGCATTAACGGACTTTTTCCAAACTTCGAAGATTATTTTGAACTCGTAAATCACGACAAAGGAAACAGCAGCAATAATAAACTTTTGAGAGTGCCTAAAGTCAAATTAGAAAGTACTAAAAAGTCTTTTTATTACAGTGGGGTAGTAGCTTATAATGACTTACCATTAGATATCAGAACAGAATCTAACTATGGTTCTTTCTGTAAAAGGGTGGACCTATTTCTGAATTTGTAAATGTGAGAAATAAGAAAATTTACACCCAATTGCCTAGTAATGTCACACCTGTTCAGATGTTCATTATTTTCCTAGACACATCTTGACGACTTTTCACTCGCTTAACTTTTAACCACTGATTTCAAAACTTCTACAATATTTATTTGTAAATTAATTGCCTTTCTTGGTTATTTTAATTGTATTGTACTAATTTTTTTATTTTTATACACAGGACTTATATGAAAAATAGTTATGTAAACTGATATAATGCACCTGTTCAGACATTATCAAATAAATAAAATAAATAAATAAATTTACCAAACAAGAGTGAAAAGTCTTGGAATAAGCCCCAAGAAAAAATTGGCTAGGAAAGGTTTTTATTTCCAAAACGAAAGTTTTAAGTTATTTTTAGGATAAATACCCGAGGCATAAGAAAATCTTGAGAAACACAAGATTGCATTTATAATTACAACTATATACACAGGAAGTAGTTTTTACAATTCTAATTTAAAACCACTTTAAAATGCAACTGCTTACTAAAAGGAAATACATTAGTACATGTATTACGGAGATCTCAGCACGGGTCTATCCGGAGTTACAACAAAGAAAATTGATCAGCACGTATACATACTTTTTTTCTAAGAAGTAACTTTACTCAGACCAGCCCTCCAATTTGCTCCAAATAGCTTATGAGTTGCTTCACTCTTAGTATGCGGGAAGCAGCTATCTTCACTTCATGGCAAAAATCTTAAATTTTGAACGAAACTGATAGTTCATTAGGTAAACTTGCATCAAATATGTTCAATTTTAACACTCACTTTTTAAACAGTCCTTACATAGGTGTAGATCATGAAACCAGTGAATTAAGCCAAAACAAGGTTCACATTTTCTGTGTATATGCAATTTTGCAATTGTTGCTTGAAGTTTGTTATCGTTGTCTACAGCTTTCAAGTTTCAAATAAAGTTCTTATCGTCACCCTGGTTGCTTATTAACCGGCTGTTCTTGGGGAAAAGTACGAGACAGATCCAAACTCCTTAGGAATTAGACTAGCATTTGAGACCAAAGAATTAGATTTACTACAATTTCTCACCTTTCTCACTGGTGAGAAAGGTGAATTGAAGAATTGGTTAATTCTTCGTTGTTTCCTGTTCGGGTAGCGGGTGTCTGCCAGTTTTTCACCGCAGCGTGCCACTTGCTCCTATCAGGAGCATCTTCCTTCTGTAGACCACACACTTGTAGGTCTCTCCTGATCGTGTCATCCCATCTACGCTTTGGTGTCCCACGCTTTCTCCTACCCGCCATCTTCATCTCGTATGATCTTCTCAGATCTGATCCTCCTTCCTTCTGCTCACATATCCAAACTATTCTAATCGCTTCCTTCTCATGACGTAAATTTACTACAATTTAAACCACAAACAAATTACAACAAACAAATAAAATGGAAGGAGTAAGACAATGTGTTTGAATAAATAAATTCAGTTCTTTTAAAATTCTCCTTTTTTATGATGCATACTTCTATGTTAAGTTTTACAATCTATACTGTTCTGTTCAGCATAGCTGTCACTGACTGAACAAAAACTACTTTTTTCTAAATTTCGTCATGCGTTTGAAATTTCTAATGGAATCTAAAGTTAAGGTCGTTTATTGGCTTAATACCAATCTACCAACAGTTGGCAACTCATACCTTTGCTTCTCGTACGGTACCATCTCTTCTTAACTAGTTAATGTTACGGAATTTCTAAAATATTCATTCAGTTTGTTTTGCCTTTAATATGATAATATCCCAAATGGATATAGAATGCTTATGGGCTTGGTCTTTGATTTTTGTGCTTCGAGAAGCTCCAATACTTATTTTTACTTCCAGTACTGTGTAGCTTGACTCAGAAACCCATGTCTGGTTTTTCTACAAAGGCACTCAGATGAAAGGAAGCCAAAAGGAAAAGAAGAAGAAGAGGATAATTCAGATAGTAAAACAAAATGCGATAGACCTTCACTGTCATCGAAAACACACCTTAATGACCTAGAATTCAAGACTCTCTCTATTTCAATAAACATATTATTTAGCTTTTATGAAATTTATTAATAATCGAACTTGATGAAAACACATTTTACGCTGCGCAACATTTTCTCTTACACGTCTCGTTGCCACAGAAACAACTTAACGACAAAATTCCACGTCACACCTGAAAAAAATCCTCTTCATATATGTGACATATAAGCTCGTTGCTTAGCCCTTAATTTTTTTGGAAGCGAAATTAAATGTTTACGAAGTATCGGAATGTAAGGTTGTAGTCACATGATTTCTCCCAAGGCTCTTTAAAATGCATTGAAAAGGACTGTTTCTGAAATAAGTACAAGTTCTAATTGACAACACCAGTTTGGTTAGAACCTGTCTCAAGCTAGGAAAGCTAATGCGAATACTTAAACAAACCTACAAAATCAACACATATCTGAATTCGTCACAGTCAATGTTATACAATCAGTCGGCTATCTCTCAACCTTGTGTTGAAAGCTTTACGAGACCTCGATGAGATAATTTACGAAGACTCGACAAGTTACATAGTATTTCCCTAATACTTGTGAAAAAACTCTTGTTACTGGCACCAGTAATTAATATATTTGAATTCTCCCTGACTGGTCCCGTTTATCACCACACCTATTGCATAGGGACACTTGTCCAAAACGATCTACCTGCTTAGGTAATTGGAAAAGTAAACACAACTTCAATAGATAACAATTTTTATAAATGATGATATTGGAATCACAAACGTTTATAAACCACTAAAAGTGGCATTTATGCCATCTTCTATATATATACATCCTACCATGCACTCAGGGAATTTCAATTTACATTATTCACCCTTGGGTTATTTTGCAAACAATCAAAGAGTTCCGTTGCATAACTAGACAAATAATACAGACCTGAGATTACTGTTTAGTCATAAATTGGAGAGAGCATTTACTCTCCTGGTGGACAACAAATAACTCAAATTCTACACCTATCTTTTGGAAGACCATAGCACACTACCAAGTCCTGTGCAGAAAGTTGGGAAAAGCCTACCCAGATCTTAGCACCTACCCACCTTGATTTACCGTTCTGCATTAAGTAAGTGTAGTCAAATAATCCGCATAACCAGATGGAACATAAATAAGAACCCAGTTCCTACATCTAATCTTAGGAAAGCGATAGTACACTTTAATGCCCTGTGCAGAAAACGGGAAAAAATTGCCCAAATCCCATTATCGATACACCATCATTCAGCATCCTGTATTGATTGAGTGTGGTCTAATAAAACCCAGATGGAACTTCAATAAAGATGATTGCACCAGATTGAACAAACCCCTTAAACTGAAAATATGGCTCATGGGATTGGAAAAGTTTGGACATCAATATTAATTATAAAGCTTTCCAGAGAAATCTGATAAGCATCACAACGAAAGACAATACCTGAAAGTTTTCAATCTTTACGTCCCAGGATAGGGCAAGGACTTGTGATTTACTTGCAGTTAACCATGAAGAAGTACGTACACTGTATGAAAAAGAATGCTGTTGCAAATTAAGTCTTAAAACATATGCATGGTAAAGGCCAAGCCGGTTTGAGAGAAAATCTTTAAAATATTGAAATGAGCCATTCTACTTAAAAAGCATGGGCTACCATTAGTAAACTCAGGCAAGAAAAACCTTTCTCAACACCCAATCTTTTTAGAGTTTGGACTATGGCTTTGCTATTCAAATGATGTTTGAAACTAATGAGAACAATATTGATAAGAATTCAAAATAAACTTCGAATAAAATTCGATACATTCTGAAATGAAAACATGATTTTTGACTTGACATTGTGTGTGATCTTTTCCTGTATTAGCATAGAATGATATTCATTACAAGCAATTAGCACTTTGGGCTTTACCAAAACTGTGATGCACAGAGGTAAATCTCTAAAGATTGATACACCAGAATCAATTGCTAATATCGCGAAGAACATATAGTGTATACACTGTGAGCATAAATCGTAAACTACCAAGGTCTTTCGGTACATTCCAAGTGTACACAACTACCCAAGAAAGCAGCTGAAAAATTAGACATTGTAACAGAAAACAAAAATGTTGCAGAAACTTCTAATGCTTAACCATCAAGGTCAACTACCGATCCTCAATCTAATAAATCAATCGAGAGGGAAGAGAAATCAGAAAACAGACGCGGAGGAAAATCGATATCAAGTAAATTCAAAGCTGAAGTCATTATGAAAGATGAAGCTTGAAGCTGGTAGAAATTTATCCAAAGTTTGGAATACTTTTCAGGTTAATAAAAGTTAAATGTCAGTATGGAAAACAAATAGAGGAATACTCCCGCAACTGTGAGGAAAACAAAATATATGTTGAAAATTCGACCTGCCAGAAAGTATAATATAGGTAATAATATAAGTATAATATGTAAGTATAATATGAATTAAGAAAGAGATTTATTACAGCCAGAAGCTCAGTTCAAAGTGTAGATTTCAATTGGTTGTCGAACAAGGCCAGAATTATTGACGAGAACAACAAAACAATCCTGGTCTTTTGGTGAGAAAACGTCACAGTAAACTTTATTAAGGGAAATGGTTTAAACTCACGTGACGTACAGAGGACCAGAAAATCTCTTAAGGAAGAATACGGGTATAAAGTTATGAAATGGCATGCTACATCGAGGGAGCGACTTACAAAAAACTGGTTCAAATGATCGTTAAAATGTTACGTTTGTAAGATTTCTACCAAAAGAAAGGTATAACGTTGATAACTCACCGCTTCTATTTGCAATAGATACTAAGAAAACATTCAAATAGATTGCCTTGACAATCCAGAAAACAGACACAAAGAGGTCTGGGTTAGCTACATGGCTCTGGCTTACAGAGGCTTCAAAGCAACCTCAAAATATACTCCTCTGCTTCTGAAAAGGAACCCAAAGTTGCTGAAATTTTTTATGGATCCGTAAACGTATAAAATTATGATGTGAAAGCTTTGTAGCATTCTAAAGTATATATGTACTTTCAACAGTGTGCATGGTCTGATACCAAAGTTTGTTGAGAATGGGCTGACCGCATCGTAAAGCCAGCTCTTGCGGAAAGATTTGTTCTCTCTTGTGACAACTTGGCAGGTCAAATCAATAATGATTTAAAGACAACAGGTATCCTTAGATTGTTGACATTCGCTAGTACGGCGTAGCAGGTACCTTCGACATGTGGTAACCCATGGTTTTGCCTACACTGAACAACTAACAATCTTGGTAGAACAGGCATTCGACATATGGTAACCCATGGCTTTTGCCTACACTAAACAATCAACAATCTTGGTAGAACAGGCCTACTTCAAGTGGTTAAACAGCAATGAGAATGCTAAAAAGAATTATTCCTCAAACACTTCATTTACAACATCAGAATGACGTATTCTTATCAGTCACTGGGTTGGTGATGCGTTTTGTAAGCTTATTGATAAAGATTTTGAGGAAGGTTATACAGTATAACTGGATGCTTGATCCTATTGATGATAGTGAGGATGATTTATTTCAATCTTAAGGCTTGAACATATTTCAAGGTATTACTTCTTCCAATTGGAAATCCTGCATCAACTGTCTCTAAATCTAACCAAGCTACTGAAAATGATACTAATAGGATAGAAGTGAATAAAGAAGAGGACGATGGTATCCAAGAATTTGATGACATGACAATGGAACCTGGAGGTTTGTTATCAATAGTAATGATTTTGCAGTTATCCAGCAAAACCCTTCCAAAGTAAATGAAGCTAAAACTTGTCCCAATGATAAAAAGTAATCGCGAGGATCAAAAGAAAGAGCATCTCTTCTGCTACAAATTTAATAAATGCTTAAAATTATACAAGTAAGATAAATATGTAAACAAATCCAATTTATAACATCATAAGTCATGAGATCGGTATGTCTCTCAATGTATAATAATAATCTGTCAATAAAGCACAATAGCTCTTTGGGGACAAGATGGTATAATAGAAATTGGTTTCCATAATATCAGTTATGTAAAGTAAAGCTTCATATCCTTTTTTTATTTGAATCATCATTAGGATACAGCTGGGTCTTTTTACAAATGTGTTGATGCTATTGATTATTAGCTTTCAGTGTGAGAAAATAAAATCTAGCTTCAGCTTTGTCATATCCTTGTGCATTTTGGTGAAAGGCATCCTTTCCTTTACTCTGTGTCATATCAATGTTTCTTTTAAGGTCTCTTTTTTATTTACAAAGTCTTTCAAACTCAGCACATTTGTGGGATTGTTGAAATAGAATATGATGGGAAATCAAATCAACCAATTGAAGTTAGTTTTGAAACTCTTGTAATTGTTTTCAGAGGACTTAAGAGCCTTACGATGTTAAATTAAGGTGGTATGAACAGCATTTAGCCAAATTAGGTTGCGAGCTATGGCAGAATCTTGCTATAGAAAGGGGTGACAACCCTTGCCTCCGGAGTTAGGGGAAAGCAGGTGAAACCGGGTAACCGTAGTCCACTAAGGGGAAATAAGGCGTCCTCTCCCGACTTGCTTAGTCTTGGGGTGATACCTTGGGCAAGTATCAGCAACCCCTTAGCCTCCCCTATCAGGGTTACGATGAAGACGTCGGCAGCAGGGCGTCGGATGTTTCTTCAGGGCGGAAGAACTCTCTAGTCAGAGTCAACGGCTTGGAGTAACGCAGCGGCTAGGCGGATGATCTGTCACGACACAGACAACGACTAGGTGTCATATACCATTACAACATGGTACTGCGCGACAGAAGGCAATGGCAAACCACTGCCGTATCTTGCCAAGAACATTATGATGACAAATTGAAAACCAAGAAAAGCAGATAACGGCGTCAAAGGGATTGTATCCCCGAGGAGCAATCCCTCGCCCGGTATGGTTACCTTGAAGCCGCAGGGGGGACCAGACCGTCATCAAGCGACTGAGGCAATCCCAACTAAGAAAAGTCTCAGAATTGGAACTTGGAATGTAAGAACACTGCATCAAATTGGAAAACTTGAAAATGTAAAGCAAGAAATGACACGGATTGGAATCAACATCCTTGGGTTATGCGAAACCAGATGGAAGAATAGCGGAGATTTTAGAAGTGACGATCATAGACTGATATACTCAGGAGAAGATACTCATAGGAGAGGAGTGGGCCTATTATTAGACAAAGAAAGTGCGAAATGTGTCCAAGGGTATTGGCAACTCACAGAGAGAGTTTTGTTAGTAAAGCTGGAAGGAAAACCGTTCAACATATCAATCATTGTGGTATATGCACCAACATCAGACAGTGAGGAAGCAGAAATTGAAGAATTTTACGAGCAATTGGACAAAGCTCGATCGCAGTGCAAATCACAAGAAGTAATACTGATAATGGGGGATCTAAATGCAAAAGTAGGACAAGACGAAGAAGGAAAAATAAAAGGAAAACATGGTCTTGGTGAACAAAACGACAGAGGAGAGAGATTTGTTCAATGGTGCACATCGAACGAACAAATTATCACTAATACATGGTTCGAAGAGCACCCAAGAAGACTATGGACTTGGAGAAGCCCAGGAGGGGAAACGAAGAATCAAATAGACTACATAACCATCAATAAACGTTTCAGAAATGCAGTCCAACATTGCAAGACATACCCTAGTGCAGACTGCGGAAGTGACCATCTACCTGTCGTCTGCAAATTGAAATTGAAACTAAAACAACTAAAGAAAAAGAAGACAGAACCAAAACTGCAGTATAAGAAATTGATAGAAGATCCAGAAACAAGAAAAGAATTTAACATAGAAGTCAAGAATCGTTTTGAAAACCTTGAAGATGAAGGTGAGCTTAATTCCTGCTGGAAAAAATTCAAAGAATCGGTAGTCTCAGCAGCAAAGAAGGTCTTACCGGAGAAAGAAAAACAAACTAAAAAGAAATGGATGACGTCAGAGATCTTGGAACTAATGGAAGAAAGACAACAAACAACAGACAGAAGAAGTGCGGAATATAGAACACTCGACCATCAAATCAGAATAAAATGTAGAGAAGCGAAAGAGGAATGGCTCAATGTAGAATGTGAAAAGATAGAACAACACAAACAAAGAGATCCCGCAAAGATGTACCAAAAGATCAAAGAAATCAGTGGCTGCAGATCTCCAGCTTCCTCTGGATGTATACAATCTAAAGATGGGAAGATCATCATGGAGAAAGAAAAGGTGTTGGAAAGGTGGACGGAGTACATCGATGAACTGTTCAAAGACAACAGGGGAGACAAACCAGCAATAAATAAGAACATTGATGGCCCTAAAATTCTGAAATCTGAAGTAAAGTCAGCACTAAAGAAAATGAAAAAGAATAAAGCTGCTGGACCCGACGAGATTGTTACGGAAATGCTGACATCTCTTGAAGACTTTGGCATAGTAAAACTGACTGATCTGATAAACAAAGTCTACGACAGCGGAGATATCCCTGAAGATCTAAGTAAATCCATCTTCATCGCACTACCTAAAAAGCCAGGTGCAACAGCTTGTGAATTACATCGTACAATAAGTCTGATGAGCCACGTGATCAAACTGATTCTGAAAATCATCATGAATAGAGCCCGAAGAAAGATCAGAAGGGAAATTGGGAAGGAACAGTGTGGTTTTATGGAAGATACGGGTACCAGAAACGCCATATTCATGATTCGAATGTTGGCTGAAAGAGCAATAGAGATGCAGAAGGATCTTTACCTGTGTTTCATAGACTACATGAAGGCGTTCGACAAAGTCCAACATGAGAAACTGTTTCAAGACCTCATAGCATTAGATCTAGATGGCAAAGATCTTCGCTTCATCCGCAACCTTTATTGGGAGCAAACTGCTTGTATACGTGTGGATAATGAACTGAGTCAATACGTCAAGATCAAGAGAGGTGTAAGACAGGGTTGTGTGTTTTCTCCAGACCTGTTTAACTTATACGGGGAAAAGATCTTCAGAGAGTTGGAAGGCTTATGTGGGATTAGTGTTGGTGGTCACAACCTGAATAACCTGAGATTCGCAGATGACTCTACGTTAGTTGCAAACTCTCAGCAAGGACTGCAGGACGTCTTGAACAAAGTAGTGGATGAAAGCAAGAAGAAAGGACTCGAAATAAATCGCAAAAAGACCGTGTGTATGGTAGTAAGCAAGAAACACAGTCCAAGATGCAGATTACTCATTGGGACTGACAAAATCCAGCAGGTGGAAAAGTTTAATTACTTGGGAAGCTACATCACCCAGAATGGTAAATGTGACGTTGAAATAAAGCGGAGAATTGGATTAGCAAAGGATGCCTTCAATCGACTAGGAAAAATTTTAAAACACCAGAAAATGTCAATGTCCACAAGAATGAGAGTACTGCAGTGCTACGTAACATCTACCCTGCTGTATGGAAGTGAATGCTGGACAATATCAGTCGGAATGGAAAAGAAGTTGGAAGCCGCTGAAATGTGGTTCTTGAGGAGGATGTTGAGAATATCATGGACTGATCATGTAGCAAACGATGACGTTTTACAAAGAGCAGGAACAGAAAAGAACCTGTTGAGGACAGTCCGAAGAAGGCAGATGGAATTCTTGGGACACGTCATGAGGAAGGAGGGTCTGGAAAACTTAGTACTGACGGGACGTATAGAAGGAACCAGAGACAGAGGGCGGCAGCGAAGAACATTTTTGGGAAATTTGAGGGACTATGTGGCAAAAAACTGGAGGAATGGAATACAAACAAGTGAAATATTACATCTGACAAGGAACAGGGTTAATTGGAACATCATGATAGCCAACGTCTACAGACATGGCACTTAAAAGAAAGAAGTTTGCGAGAGCACTTGACGACATTTCGACTTTGTGTTTTAGGACTTTAGACCTTTGAAGAAAAGGTACTTGCGGAAAAGAAATACTTTTGAAAGATTCATAAATCTGGAACATCTTCAGCACGAGAAGAAAAATTAGAAAGAAAAGACGAATTTGTGCCCTACACCTTTTGCTCGTGTGTTAAGCTCTCTCTTAAAACAAGGTCAACAAAGAGCAGTGATTCCAGGTCAACTAGGATAGTTAGTCATTTCCAAGCAAGGTCAACGACAACGACTGTATCGAATCACATTTTGAGATAAAATAAGATAGGAAAATTTTAAAAAAATAGCCAACTCTGACCCTTGTGAAACAAGAAATAAATGACAGTGTCACTAAGGAGTAGGCAAAAGAAGTAAAAAACCATCACAAAAGAAGAAAGAATTGAGAAAACTCTCATTACTATCTGCATCGGATGCTAAGCAAATACGTCTGATTAAAGAAACGGAAACAGATTTGATTAGAGACACTGCCAAGGACGTTTTCCATAAGCCTAAAGATTTTGAAAATCTTTCTGTGAAACTCTGGCATCAAAAACGTCAATGAAAAAGAACTGTGTGCAGGAGAACAGAAAATTAGTAATACAATTTCTAATTTTCAAGTAAGTAAATGTAATTTCCAACCAGCATTTTTAAGTCCTGCAAAGCAATACCATTGCCAGGTGTATGGAATCTGTGTCTAGTCAAAAGTATCAGGTCAGTCTATTTTTTTAATTTTATGTCCTCTAGATTTAATAGGGAAACCACATTCAAGAAATGTGAGCCATGGAGTGACAGCAGAGTGAGAGTGGTAAGTTTGAACGCTTTAGAATATTTAATATTAGAAAATCAATTTTGTAGCTTTTCATAATTTTTAGAATACTGCAAGTTTCTGACCTGGTTCCAACACCTTTTCTTCTTTTTATCAAAGAGAATCTTATTACCTTTTGTTTAAGGTTACTTTTTATGATAATAACCTTACTTTGAATACCAGTTCTGGTCCGGTCTNCTAGTCAAAAGTATCAGGTCAGTCTATTTTTTTAATTTTATGTCCTCTAGATTTAATAGGGAAACCACATTCAAGAAATGTGAGCCATGGAGTGACAGCAGAGTGAGAGTGGTAAGTTTGAACGCTTTAGAATATTTAATATTAGAAAATCAATTTTGTAGCTTTTCATAATTTTTAGAATACTGCAAGTTTCTGACCTGGTTCCAACACCTTTTCTTCTTTTTATCAAAGAGAATCTTATTACCTTTTGTTTAAGGTTACTTTTTATGATAATAACCTTACTTTGAATACCAGTTCTGGTCCGGTCTAGCATTTTCTTTTCCACGAGAAAACAACCCCTGTGCTGAATATTGATCAAAGCACTTTTTAAAAGTAGAAGAAGAAGTGATCTGTGACTCTTAATGCTGAGAAGAAAATATTTTTTTATTTCGTCTAGTTTCGTGGTTATTTTAACACTTATCTCAATGCAACAGAATGTTTAGATACCACTGATCAATCAGGCAAGTGGGCTAAAGTAAAATGGAGCATATTTTTGACCAACTTGGCAAAGTGCATTTCATGGGGCTTGTTTTTATGTTGCATGAGCTTTTTTATTTGCAAAGGTTGTGATATATTTTTAATGCTCTGCATTACTGCTGAGATCTTTAAGCTGAGTCTACGTCTTACCCTAAGTGCAATTTGCATATAGCAAAACCAGCTTTTGACCCTTTTGTTAAGAGATATTAAACTAGTACAGTTGTTTGTCGAGCTCCTTATTTCCCCTCGTTAATTAGTTAAATTTCTCTAATTAGCTAGAAAGGTGTGATTCTATTATTGATCATTATCTTTGGGACAAACTATCTTGACCTTGTTATCCTTTGACTTCTTTTCATTCCCTTACTTTCTTGCTTTTAAACAGAGTAGTTCTAGACCTTGAAGTAACATTTTATTTTGTGTGGAGTGAAAATGCTAAAAACCACCTAAATAAACTCTAGAACTATTTACCTATTCACCTTTCTCTTTGTATATTACATATATATATATATATATATATATATATTCACACAGATATATATATATACACTTGGGTGTCTGCTTACCTATTTATTTATATTTATTTATTCATTTATTTACGCATTTAGGTTTGTTTCTAATTTTTTATACACATATGCATAACATGTCATAGTATGCATATACCTGTTCACATACCACAGTTAGAAATATTGATGTAGGAGAAGGACAAAATTTCTAAAAGTACAAAAACACACATAATGGTATTTGCTTCCTCAACAAACCTTGGAAAATTTGTACGATATTGTAATTCATGTATAACACATTATTATTGTTGCATCCTATTTAGCTTAATAATATCCTCTCACAAAGTTTGGTTTTTCTCAACCTTTGTAGCTGTAGAAATAGTCAAATTCGTTCGGTCAAAAAATTTCAATTCCCAGGTCTTCCTTGGTCTTCCTTTGGCTCTTTTCTCATCCACCTGCCATCGATGATTCTGTCTATTACTTTCAGTTCTAAACCATTACATTCTTAATTTCATTTATGTCTTTATTGTGTGGGGTTCATAAAATCTTTCTGTTGCATCTAGTTTGGAATGGTTTATCCCCTTTTCGGACTCTGCAAGATGGACAGTGTTTCAATAGTTCTTAACAATTTCCACTTTCTTTTTGTTGTGATGCATTTGTTTAGCGCATGTTGTTAGCTTCCCTTATTTATATCTATTTGTCACCATAGATGCCAACAAAAAAAAGCTCCTATCGAACAGCTGCGAGTTATCTCATCACCCTTGCGTAAACACAACGAAAAAGATATTCAGTCAGTATGTAAGTAATGGCATCTCGTCGAACCATTGGCCAACAACAAGGCAAGAAGTATCATAATCAGATTTTTTTATGCTTTTATGATTTTGTCGTAAACTTAATTATGTTTTAAATCGTGAGGAAGGAAGATAAAGGGACGTTATAGTAACTGCCTAGAATAAGAATACCTGGGTTGAAATGTGAGGTTGCTTTTCAGAAAAAATTGAATTGTTAAAAAGTGTTTATATATTGTAACCCAGCTGTATAGCCCCACTGGTCATCAAGTAATGAAGATGATTTTTTACCGAAAAGCTTATACGTATCTGAAATAAAGTGGTTTTTTCTGAATATGCTAAGTAATTTCATTCTCTAGAAAAGTCAAGATATTTCTTTCTTCTGCACAGTCGGCTGAATCTGACATTCATCCCAACTGCTGATGCTCTCAGTATCTTTAGTATTTACCCGTCGATCTAATGCTTGTTGCGATGCTCTTTTGGATCCTAAATTTGTTCTTCTGGTACCCAAGGAAACTAATGGTTTGGTTGATTAGTTAAATAACCATTAAGCTTTTAAAAACTTCGTCCTAGAAACAGACAACGTCCCAAAGCAACCTGGAAACGAGTGTCACTATGCCGTTGTTATTGTTCTAAGAGAGTTTCTTATCAAGTCTCTTTTTAACTATCCTTGTTGGAATATAATTGTTTTTCAATACTTACATTTTTTGTTAGAATCTTAAAGCATCATCAAGGGTAAATATGGTGCTGACGCAAAGTCGTTTGTTGTAATGTCACAATAATTGAAATTCAAAACCCGCTCGTTTGATGTAAATGGACAGGAGTAAGCCTTGCTAATTATGTTCGTTTTTAGCACGATGCGAATTCAAGATAAAAGTTTAATATTCAATGATTAAATGATGATATTACGATAAATCCTCGTTGATTACAACTTCTCTGATATCTTCGGAAACTGAAACAAAAAATCAAAAATTGGGGTCTATTGTCCGCGTCAGAAATTCTTCATTACTGAATCGTTCATAAAATCACATGTTCGCGTTACATCATCTGTCCGATCTCACAGTTCAACCAATAAGCACTATCGTTTTTGCCTGAGGTCACATAGGATTCAAATGCTAAACGAGTGACTACGTTTCCATGGTCACATTCACACATGCACTAACTCACTACAGTACTATCGCATAACGTTCCTTACTATCATACTTCAATCTGTATCTGAAATTCCTTCTTCCCTACTGATATTTTCAATTTTAAAACCCTTTGAATTTATATGGGTTTATTTCAGCTTCCTAGTTTTGACGTCAGCATGTTTTAGGTATTTAAATATATTTTAAATACTAATAATAACAACAAAGTAGGGCGTTCTGCATTCTTGAGATGCTTTGCATGGTTTCTCTTTCCTAAAGTCACCGTAAGACATGGCAACAAAAAAGTCACATTACCTTTTGTAGTAATTTTAGTATGGAATTATTTTAGATACTACACACAAATAAATAGCCCCAGATGTTTTGTTTCCATAAGTTATCAAATATATTTGCTTTCACCAAGCAATTCTCTCGTGAAAAATATTTTGAGATGAATATTCAAGAACAGCTATATCCAAGTCCCAAAGATTTATTATTTTTCCCTAAGCGTAACTAAGAGCTGTCTTTGGGACGTCATCTTTTTAATTGTTAATTGAATATTTCCTTGTGTACTTAACAGCACACTCTTTCCTACAGAGACAAGCTGGGAACTGTGTGGCGCTTGTTACTCCTTTATTTGGTTAGATCTTATTTCTTCTTTCACAAACACTGAAAGCAATTAGTTTCACAGCATGTTGATAGAAAAGCTGAGTTATGGGGGGAGAAAGGTACCCATATAGTAAATATTTGACAAAAATAACAGCAATAAAACGTATAGATTAATAAAAAAATTAAGAAGCCAGGAGAGATATTGCTTTCTGATCTGTTGTTACTGTTGATTGTCAAACATCATGCTATGTAATTAAGTCAATTACATTTTACTTTACTGAGACAACTATTGGCAGCATCAATTACATTTGTAATACCTTTTCTATTCAGCTCTACGTGTTACTTGTATAATTATGTAACTAAGAAAACCTCACACTTATTCTTATATCTAATAAGGAAATTGAATATCACTGGCAAAATTTAACTCCTTTATCATCTATGTTTCATTGTTTAAATAGCCATGAAATTGCAATAAAGCTGATGTCCCTAGAACATTGCATACAGTCAATCCATAGTCATATATAAATAGGGTTTTTCTACTTGGTTTCTGATAAATTAAATTCCAATTGATTTACAATGTTACTTGCGTATTTCTACTACTACTACTACTACTACTACTACTACTACTATTACTGCTGCTGCTACTACTACCAATAAAGTTGTTGTTCCATGTACTCCTCCAACTACTGCTTCCACTATTACTATTGCCCAGCGTTTCACAACAAAAACTCCTGTCATTTCTACCACTACTCCAAATACCACTAAAACTATCCTATTATTTTTGCTACTGATACTATTACTATTGCAATCAGTAAATCTACTGGTTCTACTACGGCTGCTGCTCCAGCAACTGGTATCACAACTACTACCAATACACTTCCTATTACTAATACTAGCATTACTGCTACTAACAGTTTTATGTCTACTGCTACTCCTGTCTTCGAGGTTAATACCACACGATTTAAAAACTAAATTTTCAGGTAGCAAAACCATGATTTTCACCAGTGAAGAAAATGTAGAGTGTCGTATGCAATTACTTTTGGTCTTTTACAGCAGCATGAATTCACCTAGTTTTTGTTGGCCATTGTGATGGTTTTCGTTATAACCTTCTGTTTTACCTTTGCCAACGTAAAAAAAATTTTCTTGGAACCTATTTTGCAAAAAATATAAATAGGTAATCTTTGACTGGTCCACAATCAACATAAAGCTTCAGGAAATATACACATAGAGGAAATAGCTTCTAGGGCTCATGGTTAGTTTTGCTTAAGTCAGAAGCTTTGAAGACATACTTGTAGTCGTGTGCCTTTGAGCAATCGTTAATTTGGTAGCACCATTTTAATTTCTAGCTTCCTTCTGTTTTCAAATTCCATGAATTGATAAACTATATCAGATTAGCATGAAAAACAGCAGATATAACTGTTAGATGCTTGTGGGTTGCTGGTACTCTTCGGTGCCGCCTTGCTAATTTGTATAGGTGCCACTCAGAAGAAATCCTGGGAAACCTCGAGTGACAGGATAACAACTCCTGGCTCTATCTCACAAATGAAAAACCAACCAGGAAATGTGCGTCTACGACGTCCCTGTAGTAGTTGGAAGAGATATTACCGGTGCAACCTACGTACTTGGTCACAGGTACATACTGGAGAGGCTTTACTGTGGTTCTGGATATTCACTTGTTCGGCAGTGAGATGAGGTTGGCTTCTAGTTTCATGAAGCCAAATCAAGCCTATCGGGATGGTCCTCAACTCTGCCTCCAGCGGCTCAAACAACAACAACAACAATACCAATAACATTTCATCTAAGTCCTAGATGTGATGTTACAAAAGCTGTTGGATTATTTCAGTACCAACAACTTAACGAATCTTGGTGTTTAACGATAAGTTTGATTTAGTGTTTTCAAATAGTATTTAGGGTTCAATTTTCTGACCTTTGTGAGTATGTCAAATCTTGAACCGTTTTTCCCTCTCACTGTCTAAGTGAAATCTTTATTCCTGATAGAAATAAAGCTTTCCCTATAATTTATCAAAAAAAGGAGATTCTTCAAAAATCTAGTTTTGCTTAAAGAAACATCTTTTTGTCAAATTCAGGTCAAATGAATTGGCTCCTTTCTAAAAGTGTTTTAGTTGTCAAGGAATAACGTAACAAATGGTGAAATAAAGTTGGTTAATCTTACAACATAAAATACTTGACTCAAAAACAGTTTTGTACCCGTAATTTTCCTTATGAACGATATATAGTAGTGCTCGGAATTTCATGAGAAGTTTTGCTTTCAAGAACACGTTTTATTGTTTGGCATTTTAAAGAATCAAGAAAAACAAAATCCACAAAAAATCTTAAAAGCAAATGTTTTCAGCTTTTGGACATTTCATAAGGAATCATTTTCTTCCTGGGGGACTTGAAATGTTTCTCCTCTAGCTTTGGGTTTCAAGGTGTGGCCTCACTAATTGAATCCTCTACTTCATTTTGGCGGGAAAGGGAAACTTGGTTATCTCTTCTTGCAGCCATTCCAGTCCATTCACTTTCCAAATTTCAGCGTTAAAAAGGCTACTTAAGATGACTTTGAACAAGATTCTGTCCACTGTATATTTTACAGACTGGAGAGATGAGACGTTAGCGCACTTCAACGTTTGGTAAGATTACAGTGCTATCAACCTCCAGTAAAACAGCCTCGTGAGGGTGTTCAACCTTGACCAGAGACACAAATATAGGTAGTTTCAACGTGTTTGAGTATCTTGTTTTAGCTAGGAGTCTTTCCCAAGCTCCTTCTTTACTTCACATGGCAAAAATATCATTTTTGACCAGGCACTTGCAAAACAGCTTGACAACCTCACAAGATGTTTAAATGGCAAGCTCAACCTCATCTGTAAATACAGCTTCACAGTTCTCTTCTTCCTTGACATTACAGTTGATATCAACAGTAGCTCAATCGTCACTCTCTCTTGGACTGTCATTGGCATTTCTGATGCTGCCTCTCCTTAATAGCTTGCCCTGCCTTTAATGTAACAGACTTTGGAATGCCAAAGAATAAGAGTAATTTAAAAGTTTGGGTTATTTGTGTCAAAAAAACTTCGCAGAGGTGTTGACTCCGAGCCGAAAAATAGAAAACGGACGGACATGACAGTGATACAGTTAATAACGATGGAGAGTGAACAAAATAACTGCAGCTGTTACAGTAACATTGAGCTAGCACACGTTGGTTAATGTCTTAAGTATCAGATTTTATTTTGCAGCCATTTTGCTCGAGCGATCGCTGAATGTACTTGAAATGAGATCCCATTTACAGCTTTCGATCCAGGCGGAAGATCCTGACGTGGTTCCTTGTTGACCAATGACGTGGTCTTCACCTGGAGTTCTGACTTCTTGCTTGTTGGTTCTTCTTCTAACATTGAACACTTCACTTAACTGTTAAGCGTCTGATGTGATACCAGTTCTGTTAGTGCTTCTTAAATCTTCTTAAGTGTCCTCCAAATGGCTTAAAACATGCTGCATTGTGCTTGAACACCTCCACTCACAGATCACACTTTGCACATTCTCTGTCCTAACCCACCCTTGGGAAATACTTCTAATTTTTCGAGTGCACGCAAATTTCCCATTCCTTGTGCTTTACCATGCTCCATTCATAAAAAAGGAAGTGAATCAGATCCCTGTAAACTACATGGTGATCCCTTTCCCGGTAAGCTACATGGTGTGTCAGGCAACAGAAAGTGATTTTCATAATATTCATCTTATTGTTATCTTGCTTAAACTTGATGTGCCAAAACGTATTGTATTTGGCAAAAATTATAGACCCAGCTGATTTACTCTATACGCTTCCACTGGCTTAAATACCCATTAGTATTGTTAACATCCGTCAGCAGATGAGTCTGATAAAAGGCGGATGTGCTGACATAGCAGGTTTTACAGAGACGCTTGCGCTTAATACATGATTTAAGGGAACTCGTTGTATTTATATAATTTCTTGGCAAAGACATTCAAGAAATCAAGAAATTCTTCTGTTTATTCCAAACATTATTAGGTAGCAACTATTATTTTCCTGGAGTGCCAGGTATCTCCGCTCTTTAATAAGGCAATTGTAAATCAACGAGCTGGAAGAAAGATTTTTCTTTCTTCTTTCATATACATGAAAGCTTTTTTTTAACAATCGGTATGAGAATAAATGGACCGAAGACAAGAATGGGTGATAACATCAAAGAGATGACTGGAATGGCGATGGCTCAGATGCTGAATAATTTAAGAGACTGGGAAAAGTGGAGGAGAATTGTTGGGCATGCCACGGTGAATCATGATAATGATACGTCCGTTTGATGATGATAATGATGATGATGATAATGATGATGATGATGATGATGACGACGACGATGGAAATAAATGAAATATTTTCGGCTTCAATTAACAATAACATTTATAGTGCCATTTGGAAAAAACTTTTCGGAGCATGCGTTAGATCTTATCTATATGTGTATCTTATCTACAAATAAATACAGAAAATGAAATCCAAAAAATATTCCTCATAGGTATAGACGTATAGATTCAACTTTGAGTTAAAGTATTGGATAAAGATTACTTAAAACTCCACCTGTTAGTTTTTCAGAGGCTCCAGAAANGCTCTTTAATAAGGCAATTGTAAATCAACGAGCTGGAAGAAAGATTTTTCTTTCTTCTTTCATATACATGAAAGCTTTTTTTTAACAATCGGTATGAGAATAAATGGACCGAAGACAAGAATGGGTGATAACATCAAAGAGATGACTGGAATGGCGATGGCTCAGATGCTGAATAATTTAAGAGACTGGGAAAAGTGGAGGAGAATTGTTGGGCATGCCAAAGTGAATCATGATAATGATACGTCCGTTTGATGATGATAATGATGATAATGATGATGATGATAATGATGATGATGATGATGATGATGATGATGATGATGATGATGACGACGATGGAAATAAATGAAATATTTTCGGCTTCAATTAACAATAACATTTATAGTGCCATTTGGAAAAAACTTTTCGGAGCATGCGTTAGATCTTATCTATATGTGTATCTTATCTACAAATAAATCCAGAAAATGAAATCCAAAAAATATTCCTCATAGGTATAGACGTATAGATTCAACTTTGAGTTAAAGTATTGGATAAAGATTACTTAAAACTTCACCTGTTAGTTTTTCAGAGGCTCCAGAAAAAATCTTCGTACAATGCAATACGTTTGCATTTTTTTGCATTGTATCAAGAGTAAAAGTAACAATTTTTTTTCAGGAACTAAGGTTCTTACCATAAAGAAATCTTACTTCCATACCTTGTATAGCTATTTCATAACTTTTAGATACTTGTAACATTCTTTGAGAACTTTTAGATTGTTTCAATAAGTCTGAAATATTCTTAAATTCCCTTTTTCTGGTTTTGCGATTTTGCACAATTTTCAGAGAACTTCAAGAATTGCCTGGAGTTTTTCCAAAATTTTGAATATGGCTTTTAGTACTTCTTGCAAAGAAGCACTAAAAGTACTAAAAGCCAAATTTTACAACTTCCTGGTTTTCTAAAAACCCTTCAAAAAAGCAACAATAATTAAGAATTCTTGTATAGAATTGAGTAGTCCCCTCCACCCTCTAGTGGCTCTGATAATCATCACAATGTACAGGGATCGCTTCGTCTGATTCAATTACTCTCAGAGGCAAGGTTTTACCATGCAAAGTCTGTCCATTACGCTACCCATAAAGCAAATACTAACAGATAAAAAAGTGACGTAAGAAATATAAGCACAGATTGAAAATCTTAAAAGTATAATTAAAGTTCACATAATTTTTACTGGGTAAAATAGCAACTTTCAACCTAACGATTCCCTAACGTCATATAATTAATGCATAACTTTGACATTTGGGTTAATAAAGTCAATCGGTGATAATCATTACTAGGAATAGACGACCCTCCTACTAATATTTTTTTTGACATAATGGGTTAATCTGATATTAGCAGGAGGGTAGGTGTCCTTTTAGCTCACTCGCAACTTGCTCTTTCTTACCAAGGCAGTTTCTAACTATTCAGCTACTAAAGATATTTCTTGCACCCATTACGGATTTGGAACTCTCATGCCTCATATTTGGTTTAGAGTGCCATTAGGTAGATTAACGTCTTGCCTGGACTTTGGTAAAGGTTATTAAAGACCCTCCAATCCTCATTTTCAATCCTTTCTCTAATCTGCAATACCAAGTGGTCCAATATACTCAGTACTTCATTTTGAGTTGTCCAAGTAGCACCCCTCTTCTTTCTTCAGGAAATTTCTCTTCAGCATGCTCTTCCACGCTCACCCTTTTTTTAGCTTTAATTACTTGTCATGTTTAAATATCTATTATTATTTCAAGTCAAGTAGCTTCCTATTTTTTGTGCGATCTTCATTTATCCACTTCAACTACTGACAAAAGTGGCCATGGTTCATTTGTGTCCTTCTTTGAAGTCACACGTGGCCACCCTCTTCCTCCCACTCCACACGTGATTGATCTTGAGTTGACTTTGATTTCAGCTGCAGTTTAAGCCTTTGTTCTGTTCCATTTTCCTGAACCAGGCTCATCCACCGTCTTGAACCTAGAGAATACGCTCATGAAGTACACTAAAAACCAATGTTGGTAACTGTAGATCCTTCTGTTGAAAATCATAGCCACCCTCTTCCTCTCTGTTTAAATTTGACTGGGGTCTTTGTGTGCATAGCCTTATTTTTAGGGATTTCCTCTTTCTTTGTTTCTCTATCTCACTCATCCACCCACTTTGCTTACTGACAAAGCTGAACTTGGCTCATACACTTTTCCTTTGAACTCGATTTTAGTCACCCTCCTCCTCCTTCTCTAAATGCAACTTCAGTCTAAAATATTAGAGGTTACTAGCACTATATTTTCCTGACCAAATATGTGTACTGATGCCAGAAGTGCTCTGTTCGAGACTTAATCTAAACAGGGTTTTTTCCCGCTTCTTTCAAACAAAGTAAAGCATATCATAAATGCAGTTTTACTTGAAGCAGGGGGAACAAAACAGAGTCCTTAAAAAGATATTTTAAAGAATAAACCAAAGATGAAATATTTTTACATATAGCCAGCAAGCTTTGTGGATATTGATAACCACTTATCACTACATCTCTTTGCAGACAAAACCAGAAAATACAAGCTGGACCTTCAGATAAAAACCGCAACTCTTCTTGGCAACATTTTTGATATTCTAAGGAAATTAGTGTTGGTAGTTAAAGAGAAATTTTACAATCTAGTTCACAGACAGTCTTCTTATCTCCAAATGACAATCTGGCTGAAACGAAGCATACCTGCTTCAATCGTTTTAACTGCAGCTGTATCTCTTGGATAAAGCTTATTGATACGACCAAGACTAAAAAACAAAGTTAAACAGACCTTTATTCTTAGTTGAAATGAAAATTCATTGTAATATTTTGGTAAAATGAATATTATTTAAACAATACTGGTCGTCAAATTTGATCCTGTTGTACATTTATGCACAACACAAGAAATTTTTCTATTTGTTCTTACGCACACAATCCCATAATAAACGGAATTTTGTGTGCGTGTGTATAAGTATAGGTGCAGGCACGTGTGTGGTTGTGTACGCCTGTGTATGCATTTGGTCAAGTCCCACCTCCCATGCACTAATATTCTTATTTAAATTTGTTTTGGTGATTACTAAAACATTTTTTACTAACATTAAAAAGAAGTTATTGCGGTCGGAGTTTTTATTGGTGGTTACATGGCAGTAGTGATGTCAACCAATGTATTCTCTTAGATTTTGAACTTCGTGCCTAGAACCCAGTTTTACCTGGTTGCTGTGAAGATACATTTACCAGTAAGGCGTAGCTAGTTAAGAAATATATGTCCAAAGAAATCAAAACAAAGGTAGATATTGAAATATAAAACATGAGGGTAACACCACTGGTCACTAGTAAGTTAACGAAAAAAAAGAGACTGCTGGGGTGAACCGATCTTCAATATTCAAAGTAATTACCGTAATGACGATGAGTAAGAATTGTAACAGTTTTAGGTATGAGTCTTTTCCACAGCAATTTATGAAACAAATGAGATTTTTAATGTAGAAAGACTGACTGAGAAAGGTTACAGTTGAGTCATTTTACAGTACATTTTTAGTACTTCACTTGCGTCAGAAATAGAAAGTATTTTCGTAATTTCAGGCATTTGCTCCGTTATCCGAAAAAATTATGTCCCTGAAAAATATGTTTCAATTCAGCTGTTTGTAAAAATAAACTCGCATGAAACGTTTCAAAATTTCTATCTTCAAAAATTGTTTTGTAATGCACATTGGCCTGCGATACTATTTCGACGTTATTTGAACATCCACAAAAGCTCCCTTTACAGAAAAAAATCAATATTTCTCATGGGAGACGACACACAATTCCTCCGAATTCATTTCATTGGGGCTTTTTTGTGAAAGGGGAAAAGTCATTGCTTTAGTCGTAGGAACAATTAAGTACTTCCATTTCTGTCAACATCAATATTAGTTTGTGGATGTTATACTCCTATAGTATAGCAATGAGCCTCAAAAATCATCAAAAAGATCGTTATTAAATATTAGAATTTGACCTTGGTTTCTCTTCACTACAGACGGATGTATTGGCCGATAGAGGAAATGTTTAAAAATTCAAAGTTCTGAAAGTTGTAGAATTCTGTGATTAATAAGCCATGCTTAACATTTTTAATCCCATGAGAAGAATGGATAATATTCGTCATCACATAGTTAATGGATGGCACTGATTCAATGTCAAAATCAAACAAGAGAAAACAAAACTGGTTAATAATAAAAAAGCTCGGAGCAGAATTTTCTGGAAAAAAATCTTTAAACCTATACTAAGTATCACAGTTGAAATATTACAAAGGACCAATGGATGGTTATCGAAGTGGTGAAGAGAATTTCAAAGTTAATGTGTTTTAATTTTCATTGGGTTATTATAAATCCATGGTATAGTACTAATTTTATGACTTGGTTAATCCTTTATTTCGATACGATGTTTTCAAAATGACAGAGATTACTATATTGCATTTAAATTTGTGATTTTCTTCAACGTGCTGTTGTTGTTCCAATTGGGATCTCCTTCTAAGTTCTCCTTCTCATCTCCCGAACTCTTCAAAGTCTAAAGTAAATTTATTGCGACGGTTTTAAATTTCTCTTGTATGAACCTTTTTCTTAAATACACACACACACACACACACACATATATATATATACTTATGTATATATACGATGGGACATATATATTTATAAGAATATATATACTATATGTATATACCTGTATACACAGCATAAATACATTTATATATATACTTTATATATACAGAAGGTGAAACACGAAAAATAAGAGCTATAATTGGAATTCACAGGATGGAATTCAAATTTCCATCATCAGGCAATGCCTGATTGTCTAATGACCGATATTTCATGGAACTAGAAGTTGCAATTATAACTGTTATTTCTCTTATTTCGCTTTTTGTCTAATGCTCTGCTATATGTATTGAGCACTTTTTGTTATTAATATACGAGATCATACAATGTATATATATATATATATATGTATATATATATTTGGTAGTGTAAGGCNCATAAATACATTTATATATATACTTTATATATACAGAAGGTGAAACACTAAAAATAAGAGCTATAATTGGAATTCACAGGATGGAATTCAAATTTCCATCATCAGGCAATGCCTGATTGTCTAATGACCGATATTTCATGGAACTAGAAGTTGCAATTATAACTGTTATTTCTCTTATTTCGCTTTTTGTCTAATGCTCTGCTATATGTATTGAGCACTTTTTGTTATTAATATACGAGATCATACAATGTATATATATATATATATATGTATATATATATTTGGTAGTGTAAGGCAGTATTGTGAAGGCAACATCTGTTGTTTTTTCAACAGCTACCTGGCTGAAAAAATAAAAAACTGCAATATACTCCTGTAGTCATTGTGATTGTTAAACGTTTATGGCTGGATATAGCTTTTTGCTGGCACTTGACTGAAACGAAAAACTAAAGGAAAAAAAAGCTAAGCAGCATTTCATTAATGACAGAAAAACTAGAGGGCAGAAGAAAGCTAGTCCATTTTATTGATTGGCTTTCTAAAGCAATTGAAGGCCATATACCAATTCTCAATTGCAGCTGAACTACAACTGACAATGTATTAAATTGTCTTGCACTATCGTTCTTACTAAATTCCAGCAAAAAACTGCTTTTGTCTGCGGTTTTATTTTCTTTCCATTAATCTTCGGCAGGTAGGGACTACGTAGGTAGCATCAAACCAGCATTTGAATTCGTAAAAGATCATACTTAAATATGCCAAAAACATAACAAATCACTATAAGTAAAACTTTTAAAACATGAATGAATCCATTGCTCTGAAATTCTGAAAGGAGGATCTCAAAAAATTAGAATCTCCTATTGAGGCAAATAAATCTATTGAGAAAGAAATTGTGGCGTGAAAGATGTTGTCACTATTTTATTTCTTGGATAAGCGAAATTAGAGTCCTGGATTAGTCTTGAAAATTAGAGTCTTGGATTGGTGTAAAAACCACAAACTTCTTATGGGGTGATATTGAAGAGGATAGATTTGGTTTTACTTTTTATGATAGTGACTGTATCCTTGACTCAAAGTAGTGATGATATAGGGCTAAAAATACTTGGTTGTCTTCTGACATTGAACTATCCCAGTAAACTGTAGACTTTCTTAATCGTTAAATTACAAAGGAATGCACCCGAATAATTGCAAATTAAGATAATGTCACTATATCGGTGTCAAGTAATAAGTTCCCTTTCTCAGCCACCTCATGCGACTCTTAATTTTAGACCAAAGGGTAAAAACGGAAGGGCAGGTTTGTACAAGTGTTCCCATCCAAGGTAAAAATGACTTGGATGATTTGGTATCAACGAAATAGGTATTAAGGCACCACTTAGTATTAAAAAGCCCATGCTTTGCAAATGACAACCAAACGTTTAAATCGTCATGGTAACAAAACTTCCACATCTTCCATGTTAACTATATTTCCCACTTGAGGAGAGGAACAACATAGTTTACAGACTACAATGTAAGGACTGTCCTGCCTCCTACATAGGTGAGTCAAAGCGTTCCTTGGGTCAAAGAGAAAAAGAACACAAGAGAGCTATTCAGAAAGGTGACACCAAGAACCATGAAATAGCCGAAGACTGCTGGACACAGGATCATACCTTTGACCGGGAAAATAAAGGTGTTATAGACAAGGAAATCAACACAACAACAAGAAAAATAAAAGAAACTATCCATTCCCTGCAATGCAGCAATCACATCAACAGTATATCCTACATCATTCCAGTCATATGGCTCCCAGCACTAAAGAAAGAAACACAACAAACACAACAAGCACAACATAGGTATGGCGCCACTTCCGGAAACAACTCGAGCCCTGTCTACACGTACGTACGCACTACCAAAGTATAAAAATAGCTATATCTAGTCATTTCAGTATCCTGGCAATGGGAGAAGTATCTCTCGAAACGTAGCTTGGAAAAAGCTTACGACTCATGACATGATAAAGCTCTTACATCTATGGCTTCCTCTGAGTCCATAAAGTTCAGAATTTTCAAGATTATTTTTGTTAGTGTTGCACATGGGCACAAAGACCGTGCTGCATGTGACCGGTTTGGAGATATCGATCCTAGTCCATCCGACTACATCACAGGGAAAGGATAAATGTTCTGGCGGATAAGACACGGATATTCATGAGGGATACATCAAGGATAATCTGAAACCACAGATAAATTCCGACATGCCTTGGATTGGTTGCGTCCAAGTTTTGCAAACAAATAAAAATTTAAACGTTCTCCAAACAATTCGACGGAAAAATTAATTCATAAATGTATCACATATTTGTTACAAAAGATTCAATTCTTTATTACTCACATAGGTTAAGCAATAAATTCCACAGCTTCTTCATACCATCCATGTAAAGAGAGCATTAGAAAATATCTGCTGAGTGATGCACAAAATATTTGTCAAAGAAAGAATGACTAAGAGTTCTCCATTATTGTGAAAATTAAAATTTGAAAACTTCCCTGCGGTTTTTCTTAGACATCTTAGATAGGAAATCTCTCATTGTAGCTTAACAATACACTCATACTGAGGCAACTTTCAATCGTTTCTTGGTATTTTAAATTCCAAATGTATACTCATAGTTTTCTGCTCCAGAATCAACTTTCGCCAAAGTAATATTTACAAGAATAACTGAAAAACCTGCGATGGGAGCAATGGTCAATTTATCTGTTGTGGTTGTCAGGCCGACCAAGGTGCAATACATCTCGTCATGAGGTTTTATTAATTTAACAGCCAGAGATGATGCTGTTGATAACCACGTGGAGTACAAAAGAACAATGGAACTCAAGTTAATCGTACAACAGAAGTAGTATTGTTCAAGATTTCACCCTGGCTAGAGGGCAGACTGCTGTTGTTTGGAATGCCTAAAATGCAAATCAATAGGCCTTTATCATATTATTTCTCGTAAAAATAAAAAAGTGGGTATATTTCGTTCAGATTTATCATGTCCCAATTGCAATCATGAACTTTTTGTTTTACATTAAGTCTAAACATCTAAAAAATGGGTGTTTACAATTGGAATCGTCTTCGTTTGCGTGCAGCTCTCAAGCTAAAAACCGCAAATTAAATGCGTGCTTTAAACAAATCCAGTGGAATTACACCATTGTCTAGATATTCATCGATTGATCACTCGATCTATCCATCTCTCTCTCTCTCTCTCTCTCTCTCTCTCTCTCTCTCTCTCTCTCTCTCTCTCTCTATATATATATATATATATATATATATATATATATATATATATTGATCGATCGAGCGATCAACCGTCAATCCATCCATCCATTTATCTATCTGTCTATCTATCAATCTGTCTGTCTGTCTATGCATCGATATGTCTATTTATCTGATTGAATATTTGCTTGTCTTTAAATTGATTAACCGATTCACTGCAAGCTTGTGATTTCTATATCCCAATTAAATTGGAGCACATTAGAAATTCTTCACTTATTTTTTTCTGATTAACTATTAAATGCAAATTTCGCCTTATTCGAAACAATAATAATTGTCACTACCAAACCTTCTTTGTATTTGCTATCATTATATTATTCTTTGAGCCATATATACATCACAAAAGAATTCTTTCACGTGCACGACATCTCCTCGTCATACCCTGCCAAGCCATTGTTTCACCTTATTACATTGGTGTAAAGTTCTGGAAGGGATGTTATTCGGGGAGTTGTTATGCAAAGCGTTTTATAAAAATCTTTTCATTGCGACACGTAGTATGTAATAAGTACAATGACAAGGTTATCAACCAGCTTGCCTTCATCAAGTTTCATCAAGGGGTGACTACACTCTTTATGATATCAAATAGCAGTTACATAAGTACTGCTGATATTGATCTGACTGGGCTCTGATTTCAAGAACGTTTCGAGACTGCTTGTCTTATCCTCAGCTAAGTAAAATTACAAGTGCGGATTTTTTACTGGAAATTATTCACAACCAATGCATGAGTAAATATAAATAGGTTATAGTATATAGTATCTATGTCACAGAACTGCCTCCTCAGAAATAGTTGTCACATTGTTATAATTATCTTCATCAATGCACCCTGCTCTTTGAAATCAAGTCCGATACTTTTCTGTTTTTGCCTTGACATTATTATTTCAGCTTGTGCCCAGCTTCTTTTTGGTCAACTTACCAAAAATGGCCTCCATCGGATTATCCAGCAATGCATCAGTCCACCTCTTCATATAATTTATGCATGAAAATTTTGATAGTTCATTAAATATTGAAGAGATCTGTATTCTGTATTCGAAACGAGCTTGAAATTACAGCAGACCTCGAGCTAAACGGCTTAATTACAAAGCATTACGATCATATCTCGTCACCAGTTGTTCGAACACAGGCAACACAGGCTCCAAGTAAACCAGCCAACATTGCTGATAAATTTGCTGTTTCTTTTAGAAATGAAAGAAATTTTTTTGGTGACTTAAACAAAGTAGTTAGTTAGTAATACGCTCTTTTATATTGTGAGCTGATATTTATAGAGTATTAATTGCCCTCATAACTGGAGAGAGGTGTATTTTTGGTGGAGGTCCAAGTACCTTGTAGTATTCACAAGTACCGGTGAAAAGTCAAAATAGACTTTTTAATAATACTTTTCAAAAATAAACATAAAAACAATTTTGGTGTTGTTGGTTTAAATTTTAAATTTTTTGTTAGTGGAATAAAGTTATATGTATTTTGAATCCTTCCAAAGAGAGACAAAATAGTTTGAACGGCAGACGTTGATGTTATAGGAGTTCGAGTTATCAATTGCTTGGGCAGGGTATGCACAGTGTACATAACCTTTATGTAAATATCTATAGATGCTTTACTTTTCTTCTCTTTTTTCTTTGTCATTCTTCTTGTCATATATGTCTTTTTATAACAATTATTCTTACTTTCTTTTGTCATTTATCTGCATATCTGCAAACCTTTGTGTGTGTATGAGTGTGTTTGTGTGATTGTGTGTGTACTGCTCGTTCTGTTGTCTTTCGTATTGTCCTGCTGCTTGTTTATGTATGTATCGTTTCCTCATGGTTATTAATTTAGTCAATTCCATCTTTGGCTCTGAGTGTTACACTCTAATAGTACTATAATACTATATCTATCTATCTATATATATATATACAGTAGAGAGAGAGAGGCAGACGGAGNTTTTTTGTCTTTATCTGCATATCTGCAAACCTTTGTGTGTGTATGAGTGTGTTTGTGTGATTGTGTGTGTACTGCTCGTTCTGTTGTCTTTCGTATTGTCCTGCTGCTTGTTTATGTATGTATCGTTTCCTCATGGTTATTAATTTAGTCAATTCCATCTTTGGCTCTGAGTGTTACACTCTAATAGTACTATAATACTATATCTATCTATATATATATATATATACAGTAGAGAGAGAGAGGCAGACGGAGATTAGAGATAGCAACATATAAAGAAAGTTAGGTTGAAATGCAATATTTAAAGCAACTTGACTAACTGTGATGAAATGGAAGGTAGGGTTGACCTGCAAAGAAGTCTCGGTTAAAATCCAACTGCCAACAAGGTAGGTTTCAAGCCAACCTAGAAGATCATAATAGGCCTTCTTGTTGTCTTTATACGTTTGCAACATCTAGATTGAAAAAAAGAAAACCACGGGCAAATCAACACAACTATCACTTGAATTTCTCTGTTTCATATATACTCCTTGTATTACTCACCACGAAAATGATCTCAAGAAAACCAACATCAAACCTGCTTGAAGTCTTTCACAAAGAATTTCAGCTGGCTTCGAATTCTTGAAAAATAGAATATTTGGTGTCACGGTACATTTTGATTTCCACAAAAATTATAACCCTCCAGTCGTTAGTTACTGTTAAATATAAAGTAATTGTTTCAGTTCCTAGAAAATAATTACGACCTAGAGTCAGGATACAGTTTTTCAGTTATTTTAGACAGTGCATTTTTAGATTTCTTTTTTTATTAATTGCACCAAACGACCCAACAACAACAAAATTACATGAACTATTGTGTTTTGAGTTATTTCTTCCCATAATGAAATCGTAAGGGCAGTAAAAGGACCCTATATTGAACAATATTGAACTAGTGCAACAGTGGAGGAAATATATTTGGGTAGGTATGGAAATTGCAGCCTGATGTATCTGAAATCCAAAGGAATTTAGTATGCTTTATTATGTCCAATTTTTTATCATGTGAGTACGATTTTTGTGTCAAACTTAAAAAAAGGAAAATCTTTGTTACTATCCATGTATCTAGCTAAATTTCTTTAAGCCCATAAAGAATGATAGCGTTAGAAAAATTATCGAAAGTAACGTTAACACGAAGAAAGGATGTCGTATGTGGATTCTGTTACTTCTCTTTACAAATACACATCCATATATGGTGTGTAATTGTTTTAGACAGCCAATAAAAGACGTTGTTGTGTATATTACATCCTCTCGTTGTTCAGTAGTAGATTTTCTTAATTCTAGCATTTTCTCTCATTTGTTTCCAATATTTATTCAGTTTCTCTCACATTTCCTCAGATATCAAAGTTTACCAGATTCCCAAGTAACTTGCTCAGAATATTTCTTTCTTAGTTTTTAACCAAGTATGAATAATTAAAAAGCTCTTGTTGAATCATTCTTCGTCATGACTGTAATTACCACAATAGATATTTACACTGAAACATTGAAAATAAATAAAGGAACAAATACTATTCACTCATATCACGTTGCAGGCAGATGGTAAGCATGTATTTCACATCGTCACTTGCTGTTACTGGTCACACGTGTCTTCTGGTAATTTCAATAGAATTTAACCAATTTGTGTGATTTTCAGACTAAACTGTGCTCTTTAGAAACAACACTGGGATGTTTTGCTTACATGGATTACAAAGGATAGTTTAACTGGAACTTTGACAATTGATGAAAAAGGGACTGCTAAGAGAAAGGGGATAATGATTACAGAGAAATATCCTCGATTTTTATTATCTTGAAGAATAGAAATCAAGAAAATTTACTCTTCATGAGCAAATATGTTTAATAAATGTAAAAGGATACTGATTTCAACTCCAAAGGCTGTCGTCTTTGTCCTATCTTCTTTAAAATAATTTATCATTAATAAACGGATATGAAAATTTGGGTATTTTTTATTTGAAATAATACCAATCGTTGTGGTATTAATCTCTAAAAGCAGTACCATTTTAGGAATGTTCTCCACTGAGGTCTTAATTCTGTTGTTAGCAGTAAGACCAATGACATCACTTCCACTTTACTTGAATATTTTTGCCTGCTTTAGTCCGTGTTTAACTTCGGTATGTACTCCTATTTTTCATTCTAATAATGAGAAGTTAAAGACGTTTCTGACAAGATTTCCAAGAAATACTCTCAACTTATTTTCAACTCACACCAGACGAATTTCATACTCTCATTTGAGATGCAACAAACTGAACTGGTTCCGGCAAGAAAAGCTTTTTAGAACATTTTCCACATTAATTCCTAGAAAATACAGACTAAAAAGACTAAAAAGATTAAAAAGACACATTTAGTCTATGAGACAAAGCTGAAGAATAGCAGCATAATTTGAACCTTTTAAACAACAAACACGTCTTTGAAGTTAATCAAGTACATTTATATGAGATAAAGGAACTCCTGTTCAGATATGAAAACAGTATCCCTTTGTAAGAACGATTGTAGATTTAGAGAAATACAAAATGGTCTCAGCTGTAAGATACTATTTGACACAATACAAAGAACCAATATTTCTTGAAACAGACTTGCCAATAGAATGAATAGAAAAACACCAACAAAGATTTGGAGAGAATACCAAGCCAAGCATCTTCATTTATGTGCTTTCCTTGAGAGGACAAACAACCTCATCAGAGTTTAGTCTTCTTAATACTTTATACATATTTGAGAGATACCAAAACTCAGCTTTCTACTGAAAAACATCAGTTGCGCTTTTGCTACATTGAAAGAAACCAATAATCTCCTTCTCCATTCCCTGACAGCCTGAGGGTAAGACTTCAAACCTTCCTTACGTTTGACTTAATCCTGCTGGAGGTAATTTCTTGACCATGTTTGGTGGTGAAATGAAGCAATTTACCAGAAGGATACCAAAAGAAAGCTGAACGAAGAATAGAACCTTGCGGAAACCCAGTGCTAATCCAATACCCATCAGGTGTAATTCCAAACAGCGTGACACACATTATGCAATTAGCGAGAAAGGACTGAATGACACCTAAGATCCTTCAACAAATACCACAACTGTAAAACGTATGAATCAAGCCAGTGTGCTACGTTTTATGAAATGCCCTGGAAATATCTAGAGCTGTAGCACATGCTTCATCAGACGTATTCATAAATATATAGATACGTTCCATGATTATAGTTAAAAGGTCACCAATGGAACGGGATCCTCTAAACCCGTATCACTATCCAAAAGAACTGGCTTCTGCTGGAACTTCACCCGTGCACTGTCGATAAGTCATTTGAAGACCTTCCTAATGACGGAAAGAAGACGTACAGGCCAAAATTTCCCAAAATCAGAGGGATCATCTGCATTTTGAAGACAGTGGAACAATAAAACCCTTTCAGGAAGACGGGAAAGCAAGAATCAAGTAAATAGAGGTAACCCAGCAACGTACTCTTCCAAGAAAACTACCGGTATCAAATGTGAACTAGTAGCGTTAGATTCATCAAGCTCATAAAAACGTTTGAAATTAACCCTTGGTTTATAATGCCATAGTCCAAATCTGATCAGTTTGCAAAGGGAACTCGAACAAAGAAGCACCAGTGGCATCCAGGAAAGAATCGACAGAAGATGTTGTGAAAAGGTCAACCCTTTTTTCCGGAGAAAATAAAAAATCGGATACCATCAAGAAATAAAGGAATAACTAGACTTCTCAAAATGCAAAACAAAATTGCAAATGTTCCAGATATCTCGACTTCTGAATTTTCGGGAAGAAATGAATTCATTCCCTCCCCCAGCATACCATGACTTAGCATTAAAAATTACCCTTTACCAACATTGTAGTGCTTCTGTAGAAAACTGAAATGCATCAGCTCTATTACGTTAAAACTGAAAAGAGAAATAATTGGGAACACAGGGCTTAAAAAGTCTTTTTTTGTAGGAAGTTGTCTTGCTCATTTTTAGCTTTCAACCAAACTGTTTTAAATGTAAGACTGATACCCAGTCCTATTCTAGGGTAGTTAATTGTAAAAAATATACATGAATATTAATTTTTTTGAGTGTGGGTATGCAGAATTTCACAGCCAAATACTTTTACTGAGGCCAACAAACAGGCTTCTTAATTTTTGGTAAATTTTAATGCTGTAAAGAATCGAGGTGGCAAAAGTAATTATTCCCCAACGATGAATTACGTAATGGTAAATTAAGCATTATCACACACTGGCTAAAATAATTAGGCTTTAACTGTAAACATAAAATATGCATGGGACAAGAAAATATTAATTCGTCTTCTAAATAAATTTATGCAAAACGTTTTTATGCGTACAGAAACACGACAGAAACACGACTGTGATTGATACATTGAATTCATTATCGTTAGGGTGTTTTCTTCAAGGTACAAAAGAACGAAAAGAGCAAAGCTCCAGCCCTGTTTTATCAGCTTATGAAAATAGTTGCAATATATTCCAGGTAGGAGGTATACTTTTGGACTAATTAAGGGGAAAAAAGCTTTGGAAGATAAATGCTTCCAACTGAGACCTTCCGCGTTTACAGTGCTTTCTCCTGTACACCTTAAATAGTAGACAGTTTTGTTTCCATTACTGAATTACCAAATTAATTTATCAGAACATTGGAACACCAAACACCTAACCACCATTTCAAAACAGAGTTGTATCCATTCATAGTTTAAAACAATATTCAATTGATTTTGACATCTATAATTACTTCGAAAAGACTTAATGGTTGGGCATTACTGGATTTAAAGCACTTGTACCATAAATGGTCGTAAAATATAAACCATCTATATACCTGGAAAAGAAATTTCATAATTCACATTTGGATAAATACTAAATATACTACTACTAAGAAAATAGAATTAAAGGTTTATTTCAATCGAATAAAACCGTCATCAAACTCTTTGATTTTAGAATGACCTCCACTTATTAAATTTCTGAATACCGATACGATATCGATCGATAATTAAAAATGAGTAAGTATAATTGCTTTATCTGCCTTCTGAGAATAAGTGCTCTAATCTTTTTTAGTGTCATATTTTCAGGTATGCTGAAGCTGTTGGTCTTAATGGCATTGTACATGGATGCTAAAGAATTATGATTTCTGTATACAAGTTCATACGTAAGACGAGAAAACATTCATTAAACATTTAAATTTAAATAGCAAACTTAAGAACAACTATGTCCTTTTTTAAAAAAATGTTAACTCTAGCATGTTTTCTCTGCTATGGATTTCTTTTGATCCCAGCTACTACCACCTCTGCAACCGAGAAGAGTCTGTTCAACGTTGAAGAATCTCTGGTTAATTTTCTTTTCCATGGAAATAATTTTTCATTTGAGAAAGAGTAGATAACAGAGGACTGTAAAAGCGAAGACTAGCGACTCAAAATGTGAGTATAGGATGTATATCTATCGACGGCAAACGTACTGATATCACAATATTATGTTCTCCATATGCTTAGTTTCATTATGACATGCTGTTTACATAATTTGTTAATGGTTCTTGGGGATAGTCACAACATTTATGAAGTGGTTTACAACTACGTCAAAATTCATGTTTAATCTGGTTAAACAATTTAGTTTAAAAGATAAACACCTTGGTTTTCTTTTCTCTCTCTGTGAGACAGTTAGTGTAAACTAAATCCTGCAGTGTACAATAAATGCATAAAGTAAAGTTTGCATCTTCCTTTTTTATCGTAAAATTTGGTCATCTTTCAAGTAAATGTTCAGTTCTGTTAGCTGATTTTCAATATATCTTATCCAAGTACGTTGTGGACTACCTCTTTTCTTTTTTTTTTACTGATAGCATACTAGATGTCTTTGCTGCCGGTATTCGTTTGGTTTGCCTTGTTTGGGTTCTCTAAATTCAAACAGTTATTTTAGTTTGAAAGAAATTGTACACCCCAGCTTTACTGACAACGTGTGCTTAAGACTGCCTGGTGTGCAAAGTGAGGTTAATGTGAGGACAGTTTTCTATTTGCTGAAAAGTCAAATACATAATCCTCAAGATTATTTATTCACTGTTGGGTATTATTACATGTAATAATATACATTATTCTGTTTTGTTTATGAAGTCTGCCTAAGAACATTTTTTTCTGCTTCCATGCCTCTTGTCCCATCTATTAAAAAAATTGCAGAAGCATGCAAACTTTCACAAGCTTGATAATCTGAGACTTGAACGGAAAAACAAATTAGGCCGACTACTGTCAGATTAGTAGAGATGCTCAAGCCTAAGCATTTAACATGGCAAGTTAGCAATCTCTGCCAAAGAGCCACATGCTAGTATCAGTAAGTCAGTAAGTAAGTTAGTTCACCGATAGTAGTTTTCTTGTCATCCTTCAAGGCAGTTGATGATAAATATGAAAGAGAAAAATAAAAATAGGTGGAAAATGTAAGTTGCAGCTTCTTTGTAACTCAAAACAATCGTCTTTAATAATATATATCTATAAGGATGTAGACATATGTATACACTTATTAAACAATGTTAGCATTCAGCAAAGAGTTGAACAAAAGTGAAGAAGAAAGAAGGCATCAAAGGACACGTAACATGCCATAATGATATCAAAATTTAGAATAATTTGTACAGAAGTACACAAACAGTACATGTAACATAAAATAAACAACACGTGACCTATTATAAAACTTAGGACAAAAATTAAAAAAATATTAGGTTGATAAAAAGTGGATAAAATTAAAATTTAACAAATTCAGTATATGAAAAACAATAGTGGCCTGGCTTACACCCACCTTAAAGATGAAACATAGGTGAAAAGACTATGTGAGAGGGGACTGACCATGCTATATACTCTGTATGGATAGGATCCTCAGGACGAATCCACTTTGGACCTTAAATTCAAATGCGAGCATTAGGCAAGTACACCCAAGTGGTGCACCACTAATCCTTCCTAAGCCACAGCCAAGACACAATGTTAAATTACTCGCATGTACATTCAACTGAGTTCAGCAAACAAGTGGTTAGTCCTCTGTTTTAAATCCTTGCAGCTGTGAAGTTGAATTCTCTCTGGTTTATGCACAGTCATTGATGTTATGTATTTCTTTCTGAGGATGTCTTTGACCTTTACTTCCTTGTTATATGTATGTATATATAGTATTTAATATTTAAATATGTATACATATATAATGTAAAATATCACATCAACAGATCNATCCACTTTGGACCTTAAATTCAAATGCGAGCCATTAGGCAAGTGCACCCAAGTGGTGCACCACTAATCCTTCCTAAGCCACAGCCAAGACACAATGTTAAATTACTCGCATGTACATTCAACTGAGTTCAGCAAACAAGTGGTTAGTCCTCTGTTTTAAATCCTTGCAGCTGTGAAGTTGAATTCTCTCTGGTTTATGCACAGTCATTGATGTTATGTATTTCTTTCTGAGGATGTCTTTGACCTTTACTTCCTTGTTATATGTATGTATATATAGTATTTAATATTTAAATATGTATACATATATAATGTAAAATATCACATCAACAGATCGTAAAAATATAAAAATTCTTATTGTGAAAATGTTATGTTATAGCATAAATACAAAAATTTTGTAACATTATTGCAAAAATAGTTTGGTTAAGAACGAACACCGATAGCTCAGTTGACAGAGCGTGTGATCACGATAACCATAGATACTGGCTTGAATCCAGTTCGGTTCATGCATATTTCTAGCTTTTCTAAAATGGTCATATCGATATATACACTGAAAATATTTTTCATTGATGCATGGTCAACCAATTGATCTTTCAACATCAAAGGATCATGAAATGACCAATCGTCCAGCAACTGAACAAATGTGCAGTCAGACAAGTCAGGTTTTTCAACAAGGAGCATTGTTTAAATGGTTTAAGAGTCTTGTCTGTCAAACTATGAATTAAGTTAAGACAATTTTAATAAGCGTAGCTTTGTGGTAAATAATCTGGTTGCACTTATTCGTAAGGCATTTACTAAAATAGTAACCTATGCACTTATTGCGAACAAAATAGTTGTAAAAATTTTAGCTTTTCAACTACAAGTTTAATACAAAGAGCATTTTACTTTCGTGGGTATTTAAATCTTACACGTACGCTCAGTTCCCTTGTCTATACAAATATCTTGTATTTATATTGACCTTGTCGACATTGACACGTTAAAAAGTCCATAAGCTTCCATAAAATGCTCTAGATCTTCACAAATTATGTTGACGTATACTATGGTATAGAAATTAGTACTCGAGTTTCCACATTTTCTCAAAGTAGTTGATTATTTGATATTATCATTTTATAATCATCGGCCAATCATCCAAACCTTTATTTTGAATATCGATCACCATAATTGAAGTAATTAACACAACCATGTCTGCGATATACATGAACATACACTCAAAATACAATTTCTCTCAAATAGAATCTTGGCTGTTGATGGGAGATAGATTTAAATAAGAAAAGTGATGGTGAGCAAAGTTGGAACTTCATTTCAAACTCATCCCCAATCTTACCTATCTATTTTTAAACAATTGTGCAATTAATTACTTTAGCTTAAAAAGAACAATTTTCTTCAAATTCATCACTATCGTAGAAGAAGCTTCTTGTGAACAAAAGAAAGAGACCCCAGGACTGGCTTGTGGGTGAAAGGTGGAAAACAGGTAAACCCTTTTTACTCAATCTCCATTTAAAAACGAGAATCTATCGTTTAATGGTACTTTCGGAACGTTCTTTTGTATATGAATGAAAAAACAGAAAAGTGACCTTCACGACCTACTCGCGGGTGAAAAAAAGCTGTTATAGAGACCAATTAGAGCTTTGTTTACTTCACTACTGCATGATTTATCAATAAACATCTACAGATTACATAGACATAAGCCAAGTTCAAACTAGGGTGCGTAAACATATAGACAGCTAAGTACACCGCGACTCCACTAGATTGACTAACAGTGGAGAAGGAAGTAGAAGATGTATAATCAATGAAACAAAAAGAAAAAAAAACAAAAATAGTAAATGGGCAATACTGAGATGATAACATTCAAATGGAAGGGTGGGGTGTGCAAAAACAGTCTAACAAAACACCTTGTTTAGATAAGGCTAGCAGACAGAAATTTGTCTATTTGCTTGGAATATGTTAAAAAAAAACAGGCAAAGAATGTGTTAATAGATTTCTGTTGTAGACTTCGTTGCACTATAAAAAAATCCAAAAAAAGACAAGTCCAATAACCTAATATTGTATGATGACTGGCTTTTGCTAACAAGCTTTGAGCAACAGGTTTCTTCCGTAGTTTATTAGTGCTGTGACTTTCTAAGGATTTCGAACCATAATCAACTTAAAAGATAGGTTAAAAGTTAAAAGTTGAGAGTTAAAAGGGTATCTGTGGCATAGACCCTAGCTAGTCATGAGTATGATTAAAACCCTTTTAGCAGAACAGGAAATAATCGGTCAATTTTGCTGTCAAACAAACTCTCTATCATCACTAATGGCCTATACCAACCATCTAATCTATAATTTGCTATTTCAGGCAAGTAAACATCTATGACTTTTTATGTCTTGCAACCTCGTTTCCAGATGAAAAAAGCAGCCATTTTAATCTAGATGGAGTTTTGTTGTAAAGAANACTCAAAATACAATTTCTCTCAAATAGAATCTTGGCTGTTGATGGGAGATAGATTTAAATAAGAAAAGTGATGGTGAGCAAAGTTGGAACTTCATTTCAAACTCATCCCCAATCTTACCTATCTATTTTTAAACAATTGTGCAATCAATTACTTTAGCTTAAAAAGAACAATTTTCTTCAAATTCATCACTATCGTAGAAGAAGCTTCTTGTGAACAAAAGAAAGAGACCCCAGGACAGGCTTGTGGGTGAAAGGTGAAAAACAGGTAAACCCTTTTTACTCAATCTCCATTTAAAAACGAGAATCCATCGTTTAATGGTACTTTCGGAACGTTCTTTTGTATATGAATGAAAAAACAGAAAAGTGACCTTCACGACCTACTCGCGGGTGAAAAAAAGCTGTTATAGAGACCAATTAGAGCTTTGTTTACTTCACTACTGCATGATTTTTCAATAAACATCTACAGATTACATAGACATAAGCCAAGTTCAAACTAGGGTGCGTAAACATATAGACAGCTAAGTACACCGCAACTCCACTAGATTGACTAACAGTGGAGAAGGAAGTAGAAGATGTATAATCAATGAAACAAAAAGAAAAAAAAACAAAAATAGTAAATGGGCAATACTGAGATGATAACATTCAAATGGAAGGGTCGGGTGTGCAAAAACAGACTAACAAAACACCTTGTTTAGATAAGGCTAGCAGACAGAAATTTGTCTATTTGTTTGGAATATGTTAAAAAAAACAGGCCAAGAATGTGTTAATAGATTTCTGTTGTATACTTCGTTGCACTATAAAAAAATCCAAAAAAAGACAAGTCCAATAACCTAATATTGTATGATGACTGGCTTTTGCTAACAAGCTTTGAGCAACAGGTTTCTTCCGTAGTTTATTAGTGCTGTGACTTTCTAAGGATTTCGAACCATAATCAACTTAAAAGATAGGTTAAAAGTTAAAAGTTGAGAGTTAAAAGGGTATCTGTGGCATAGACCCTAGCTAGTCATGAGTATGATTAAAACCCTTTTAGCAGAACAGGAAATAATCGGTCAATTTTGCTGTCAAACAAACTCTCTATCATCACTAATGGCCTATACCAACCATCTAATCTATAATTTGCTATTTCAGGCAAGTAAACATCTATGACTTTTTATGTCTTGCAACCTCGTTTCCAGATGAAAAAAGCAGCCATTTTAATCTAGATGGAGTTTTGTTGTAAAGAAGATATATATTTTAGCATTTTTCTCGCTCTAATTTTCCTCTCTGCAATTTTCCTTTCAACACCAATCGAAAAGCGTAAATTAGATACCTACTTTATTCCAATATGCTTCTTTTCTCAGATTAATTTCATTATTAAGGGCGTGTTTATCACTTGGAAATACCCTCCCATTTGGTATTAACTTCTCTCACAGTAAAAGCGCACAAGCAGCTGTTTATCTTAAAGCCTTTACATCGTATCTGAAAGCTACTAAATCTAACTTGCTCTTCTATTACAATATATACCTTCCTTTATTAATAAAAGTACAAATATTTGTGACATTACAAAAGTATAGTGGGAAAAATTTATCCAGAAAAAGGAAAAGGAAAGTCAATTTTCTCAAAATAGAATTATTTTTAAAGCTGAAAAAGCTCTGTTGTTAATATAACTTATTTTCTCAATAACTACTATGTTTCTCCCATAATTTCCTGATCCAGAAAAGATCTGAAATCATTTTAAAGAGCTATTGGATAGCATGCTAAAAGGCATCAAGGCCCCCTAAAATCCAAATGCTAGGTGTTGTTATTGTGATCACACAATACATACTCAATTCACTAATCCCCTGAAGCTTGCAATGTAGTATGGGCTCATTCTGGAATAACTATTCATGACAGATTTTTGTTACCAATCACATAGATTTTGGTTCAACCATCAAAATGCAACAACAATGTTGATACATTAACTTTGATACGATAAGGGACAATTAAGTCCATATTACATGATACGATAGGAAAAGACTTGGGTACACATATTAGAATGTGCAGGTATTACTTATTGGATTAAAACTATCGGTATCACCCTTCGCCAAATGTTCAGAAATTATTATCCAAGCAATGACTTCGGCTGCACATGAAAAATCGAGAATTTGTTATTCATGGAAACCAAACCAAATATAGCTTAAAGAATGAAGATCTGATACTGAATTCTCCATCAGACCAATGCCGACTTTGTCACCCTAAATATCACTTGTGTCCAAAGTCTTGCTAGTTTCCAAGGAAAGCCAGCTTCTGGGTTTACTACTATGAAAATTTTATTTGGTGTTTATTTTCATGAAGTCTCAAGGAATGACACAGTTAATTTTCTGAAAAGTAGTCACCAAGATATTGGGAACAAAATCTCCAACATCTCCGTGCAGAAACCATTCACAGGTCACAGATAAATATCTACAATAATATGTCTATTCAAATATGGAATTGAACAGTATTAAAGAGTCAGTCAAAGCAACAGAAACATTATGAAGCCTACCTAAACTATCTCTTTCGAAAGGGTTTTTCTCAGTGTAAACAGAAGTGGGCTGCATACCAAACCTTGACGTGATTTCATTTTTATTAGGAAAGTCCTTACTTGCTCTATTTTTACTATTTGTCACTGTTTTGAAGTTCCCATAAATATAATGTGTTATTTCAACGACCAGTGACGAGTTTTCTTACTTACTTCCAGGCTAAATGCCTATCCCCATAATAATTAGGGCTCGCTCAATCTATGAATCCTGTGAGACACCCTGGTTGATGGTGGACTTTATCATAATTTTCCTGGAGTACAAAAGATGTTGAGCTGCGTTAAGTTACATTATTTCTCTCAGTCTGGTTTTGAGGAGTCTTTAACATGGTCTTCCGCAAGAACGCGATGCTTCTCTCTTGTGTAATTGTTAGAGACCGTAATAATTACCTTTACTCTCCTCCTCGTACACTGATACCGCTCTGGCTTACAGCCATACTTCTGTTATCAAAATTTTCATGATTATTATAAATGTTTCCACGGAACATTCATAGTTAGCATAGTGAAAAATTTGATCGTGTTTTTACACATTAACATACCTACGTACACAAATATCTGAGCAACACTTACACATACACATATTCTTACATCTGTAAAGCCATACATCTTTACATTTCTACACTTACACTCGGACACCTTTACTTTTCCATTTCCCATAGATCTACTTATATCTCCACCTCTACATCGGGTAGGAGAAAAACTTAAAAAGGTGAATTTTTGCACTATCATTTATCTCTAAAATAAGGAAATATAAGTAACAAATATCCAGCAATTTATCCCAGGGTGCCGAAAACCAATACACTCACTTCATATTTCTTTACAGAAAATAACCGTGACCACCCTGGTGCCTATTTGTTATCGTTCAAAAAGAGTTGTCTGACGTGTTTGCCTGTGATTCTATTCTTTTAGTATATGTCAAACCTGAGATGAATTTGATTTTAGTGAAACTAAGGGGCAGCCTACGCAAATTATTACATTCTAAATGGTCATAATAAAATTTAATTACAGGCATTTAACCCTTTAAATGTAAGATAATCTTCTAGTATACCCACTCTGTATCACAACCCTGTACCTTAAAAGAGGTATTAACTCTAAACTCTTAAAGAAATATTGGCATGAAATAGTTGCAATTTTGGCTAGAACAAGAGACAGGAAATAGGAACTATCATATTTGACCAAGACATCACTTTTATTGTTTTGTAGTTCAATTCTTTTCTCTCCTCCCCCCTATTCCTGCATCGTTTTTTCCGTAAAAACAAAATATCTGACTACCTTTTGTGAACTACAGTGGACTCTCCATAACTCGAAATCTCACAGGAATCAGAAATAGTTCGAGTTATGGAGCGGTTCGAGTAATAGAGAGTTTGGAAAATCTGCTAAGTTTATTGTTTGTACAGAAGCCCCTTGAAAAGAAATGATGTATTTGAATAATTATCTACCTTACGGGGTGAGAAGAAAGTTGTAAACAGTTTATTTCAGTTGATCATTTTTATCGTTAATCTACTTTGTAGTAAAAAAACCCGTAATTACAGATTGTCTGCTAGTGGAATTAAAATGATGCTTGATATCAACATTCAAGTCTTTGAGAGACTCCATCATTTCCTTTCCAAATTCGGAGAAAAGGGTGAAATCTTCGAGAATACTAACAGCCTTGAAGACTTCCTCTTTCGTTGGTTTAATAATTTTGGTCTCAACCTGGTTTTCGTTTCCTGCGTCATCTTCATCCACGTCTTCAGCTTGAGCCCCCGGCCCCGATTTGATTTCAGCAATGATATCAGCGTTTGATAGTCGGCTAAGGGACTTCGATATCGAAATCGATGAAATCATCTGTTGAGATATCAGGATCAATGTGGTCAGGAAACTTTTGTTTTAAGTACTGAAGATCGGTTTGTAGTGGTGGGATAGGATCCTCTTCTACACCATCATCACTTAACTCTTTAAAAGGATCATCCTCATCATTGATCGCTTTCTCCAAATCTTTCTCCGAGATTCCAGATTTTCGAAAACAGTTGGCGAAGGTTTGGTTTGAAACATCATCCCAGGCTTTCTTTAGCATAAACATCGCTGAACGGATCGAGAACTTTGGGACAGGTTTTTTCTCCTCCAAAGCTTGGATGAGCTTTCGGACTGCCAATGCGC
>RDPX01000181.1:1317472-1331215 GCA_003991215.1 Morbakka virulenta | reverse complement strand
CCTCATTTTTGGTAGTCTCAAGGAAAGATTGTTATTACGTGTACCGTGATTGTGCTGAATGAGTTGATAATATTCACCAAACTGTTCACATATATCTTTAACCATGCACTTACGAACGAAGTAACAGAGATGAGGTTTTGTTACGTTTTGAAGGTATAGTAATTCAACAGTACAGTCTCTTTTGTTTTCGGATATAATCTTTGAAACGACTTTTCAGCATTTGTAACGACTTCAGTTTTGTCGAACTAAAGTTAGCTTGAAGAACACTACTATCATCAAGTGACGTTGTCTCCAGTTGAACCAGATTCTGCACTAACACGTGAATGTATTTTCCCAATCTTAGCAAAGATATCTCTTGTCTTCCCTAACTTTTTTCTACTTATTGACACTGCAGGTTGAAGAAGCTTCGGTGTTTCTTCTACCTTCTTTTTGAAATCTGGCACTCAGGATCCTGTATCGGTTTCTTGTCAGGTTTAAAGCAAGTATCATATCTAGATTAATCAATCAGCCACGGCCATGGTAACGGACTAACCTATGTTACCCACTCAATTATTCATCCATTGAAAGCAAACGTTGGAAAACATTACCAGGATATGAATAATGAAGAAATGACGTCATCAGATTTTTTGCAAAACGGCAATATGCCAGTTGAAAAGAACATTCGCTCAGGTCATGTTTAAGAACGTGAAAAAAGTACACAAAACCATCCGTTCACTTTATTATCCTCTATAAAATTTAGAAAATAGCCATCCCCTTTCCCCCAAAAGACCACATTCCACCCCTCCAGAAAATTAATGTTACTTATCAGTTCAAATGTTCAAGATGTTGGAAAAAATACATTAAAAAAAAAACAGGTCGGAATTTCATTTTTGAAAGAACGTGGTACCCGAAAACATTAGCCGATATTTTTACTTTTGCTGGGTATTAGTAATTCCACGAAACTACCAATATATTCTCACTCCCTACAACCACTGATGGTAAACCAATTGTTTTGAATACCATTGAACACATTCATAACACAACTTTAACAACTTCAAAATTACTGACGATAGTAAGCCATGGTCACAGTTATCTTATTAGAAGCTTTCCATATAATATGCTTCTCTACAGAAACAAGCATGCGTCTAAAGGCATCAAAAGAATTGTATTTATTGGTGTCATCATTATTTATTGGATTCGCTTGCTATTGTTTCATATAGCTTTTGCATCTGCGTTCTGTATATAAATAGCCGAAAGTTTTGTGAGAATTCAGTGGAGAATGAGAAGATAAAGTCGTCGCAATATACTGAACAAACGTAATATTTTATTTCTATGTATTTAATGTTTTGAATTCTTGGAAATGTTCGGGCTTTGTTTTGTTTTTTTACTTTATTCTAAGAAATGATCTGGTAGAAATGGATCCCTGATAAATATCATGTTAACACTATTCAAACTCTGTCTGCAATCTAGTTGACAGCTTTTAAAACGAAAGTAAAGTACCTATCAAAGCTTCCGACTAAATGTTATTTATGTGTTTAAGATTGGAAATATTGCCGAATGTTCAACTGAATGACTGGGAAAGGGAGGGGTCGGTCTGTACCATTTGAAATGTAACAAAGACAATATCAAAAGGTCATAAAGAAAATGGTTTGTGTAGCAAAGGAATGTTGTTGCTTGTTCTCAGTTTACTGCATTTTACTTAGACGTTTGATCGAAAAGTGGTTATCTCAAACAGATTTCCCTTCACATTCCAAGAATTTGACTATATACTACTGTAAAAGGTGTCTAAAGTTGATTCCAGGAAGAGACGACTGACCACTAGAAGATTCACCCTCACTGTCGATAAGTGATGCAATTTCAAATCGAGAAAAACTATCTAAGAATCATTCTATCAGTAAATGAAATTTTGTTGGAAATGATCGTGAATGTAACTAATTAAGCATATGGAATGGAGAGATCAACACTGACGATGAGTCCGAGAATAAATAACAGCAAGACTGATTCTCATGAGAATAACAGAGGCATTATTATTGAGGGATTCTCCATTTTGTTTTTTTGTTCAAGTGTATCACAAAATGTTATTTAGAAAAAAAGTATTCTCTTTATCAGGAAATGGTGTATCATATTAGAAATAAATGTAGGTGGCAAGTGCTTATATGCTGCCTTGTTTTTGAAAGCCTAAACTAATAAATATTTGGATCTAGATGCCTGTATAAGAGAGATTTCATGGTATTTCAACATTATCGAATGGTCAATTTATTTCCATTATACATCTGCAGTTTTCTCTTCCTTACTTTCATACAAGTCAAGGTGTTCCGTCTCTTGGGGTAGGACTATTTTCTTTGAGATTTGACCAAACTTGCCGAAGAACATTCTGTCCTCCATAGCAAAAGAAGCTTAAACTCTTACATAGGTTGTTCTGCAATCCCTACTTTTCGATCCTTTTTATCTTGTATGAAGAGGGTTGTCGTGTTTTGAGGGTCGTGTTTGTATTTGTTTGATCACTTTTTCTCTAGGGCTTTTGCTGAATCAAGAACGGCAACCTTAGAAAGTAGCTGCAGTGAAGGCATCATTATTGTGTTACATGTCATGTCACATGTATCATCCTAGTATCGGTGTTACCGTCTTCTATGACGCAAAGCCCTTTCACTAAATTAAATAGCCTTCCCCTATGGAATTCTTTTCATTCCTCCTTTTCTCCTAGCTTTAGTTCTAAAGATTTCATTTGTTTGAAATAGACTATTACATTTATGTCTCTCGCAACGTGAACTGTTTAAACTATTTTGTACTTAAACATAATAGAGCATTTAATGTTTGTGGCTTTTCTGAATAGGCAGCAAGGGTTCTCAGAAGAATGTGCTTAAAACAGACCAAAATAGTTTACGTGCTCGACAGTGCAGACCACCAATGGAAATCAAACATACAAATAAATAATTATTAAAATTTAGTACATACTTATCACTTCAGCATTTATTGTGGGGTTCGTATTTAGAGACACATGTTTGATTTAAGCTGTCAAGCAATTGTTTAGTTTTGTTTTAAATCATGTTGCCCTCAGCATGATGAAACTGAAAAGACTCTGTTTAATACCCCAGACACTCTGTTCAGTTCATTGAAATTCCCTCTGCTTCTGAACTTTCCAATTGTAAATTAACGGAAACGAAATAATTGAAAAAGTGTTGACTGAAGAGAACAAGTCTGCAAACAATATTGTTTCTGGTAGTAAACAACTGTTGGCTAGGAATTCATTATTTTATACATTATAATTACCCTATCTCTTCTTCATGAAAATTTCATTCCTGATGCGTGCCAGAAAACAAACTCCCACAGTTTCTTCTCTATCATACCCTGTTTGTAATTTGATCTGTTTTATACATTTTAGCATTCAAACCTGAAGATAAGAAAACAGCGAAAACTAAAGTAAGAGAATGTGATGGTATTTGAAATGAAAAGAATTACCTGTACGTATTGCGTTGGAATGACCACGGGCAAGATTGGTTCAATTGAAGAAAACAACAAAAAAGTCAAATCGTTGGGTGATCACGGATGACCCAACAAACAAAGAAAGAGGAATAATCAAGTGTTTTTTCGAGTGGATTAAAAAATGTTCGTTGTACAGAACTATTTTGAAATAAACTTTACCTCAGAGCTCATTTATTTTTAAGTGTTTTCATTCAACAGTACCATAAACTTTCTGGGAATCAGAGTCACAAAATACAAAAATGCGACTACTAACACGGGGAAAGCAGACCTGTCAAGGTGTTAAAACTTTTAGGGGGGAGAATATCATTTTTTACAAATGCCGCCCACCATGGTTGGGCGGCGAAGAAAATTTTGGTTTCTAGACGCTCTAAAACAGCAATTNACTGATTCTCATGAGAATAACAGAGGCATTATTATTGAGGGATTCTCCATTTTGTTTTTTTGTTCAAGTGTATCACAAAATGTTATTTAGAAAAAAGGTATTCTCTTTATCAGGAAATGGTGTATCATATTAGAAATAAATGTAGGTGGCAAGTGCTTATATGCTGCCTTGTTTTTGAAAGCCTAAACTAATAAATATTTGGATCTAGATGCCTGTATATGAGAGATTTCATGGTATTTCAACATTATCGAATGGTCAATTTATTTCCATTATACATCTGCAGTTTTCTCTTCCTTACTTTCATACAAGTCAAGGTGTTCCGTCTCTTGGGGTAGGACTATTTTCTTTGAGATTTGACCAAACTTGCCGAAGAACATTCTGTCCTCCATAGCAAAAGAAGCTTAAACTCTTACATAGGTTGTTCTGCAATCCCTACTTTTCGATCCTTTTTATCTTGTATGAAGAGGGTTGTCGTGTTTTGAGGGTCGTGTTTGTATTTGTTTGATCACTTTTTCTCTAGGGCTTTTGCTGAATCAAGAACGGCAACCTTAGAAAGTAGCTGCAGTGAAGGCATCATTATTGTGTTACATGTCATGTCACATGTATCATCCTAGTATCGGTGTTACCGTCTTCTATGACGCAAAGCCCTTTCACTAAATTAAATAGCCTTCCCCTATGGAATTCTTTTCATTCCTCCTTTTCTCCTAGCTTTAGTTCTAAAGATTTCATTTGTTTGAAATAGACTATTACATTTATGTCTCTCGCAACGTGAACTGTTTAAACTATTTTGTACTTAAACATAATAGAGCATTTAATGTTTGTGGCTTTTCTGAATAGGCAGCAAGGGTTCTCAGAAGAATGTGCTTAAAACAGACCAAAATAGTTTACGTGCTCGACAGTGCAGACCACCAATGGAAATCAAACATACAAATAAATAATTATTAAAATTTAGTACATACTTATCACTTCAGCATTTATTGTGGGGTTCGTATTTAGAGACACATGTTTGATTTAAGCTGTCAAGCAATTGTTTAGTTTTGTTTTAAATCATGTTGCCCTCAGCATGATGAAACTGAAAAGACTCTGTTTAATACCCCAGACACTCTGTTCAGTTCATTGAAATTCCCTCTGCTTCTGAACTTTCCAATTGTAAATTAACGGAAACGAAATAATTGAAAAAGTGTTGACTGAAGAGAACAAGTCTGCAAACAATATTGTTTCTGGTAGTAAACAACTGTTGGCTAGGAATTCATTATTTTATACATTATAATTACCCTATCTCTTCTTCATGAAAATTTCATTCCTGATGCGTGCCAGAAAACAAACTCCCACAGTTTCTTCTCTATCATACCCTGTTTGTAATTTGATCTGTTTTATACATTTTAGCATTCAAACCTGAAGATAAGAAAACAGCGAAAACTAAAGTAAGAGAATGTGATGGTATTTGAAATGAAAAGAATTACCTGTACGTATTGCGTTGGAATGACCACGGGCAAGATTGGTTCAATTGAAGAAAACAACAAAAAAGTCAAATCGTTGGGTGATCACGGATGACCCAACAAACAAAGAAAGAGGAATAATCAAGTGGTTTTTCGAGTGGATTAAAAAATGTTCGTTGTACAGAACTATTTTGAAATAAACTTTACCTCAGAGCTCATTTATTTTTAAGTGTTTTCATTCAACAGTACCATAAACTTTCTGGGAATCAGAGTCACAAAATACAAAAATGCGACTACTAACACGGGGAAAGTGGCAGTAATGTTGGTGCATGACGAGATAGTCGTGAATCCTTCTTCTTTGTATTGCCTTTTTTATGATGTTAGCAAATGAATTGATGCAACTAAGGTTGTCGACATTAGTGATTTCTGACACACAGAAGTAGAGATTGGTAAGATTGCGCATGGGTAGCCGTGTGATTTATCTTTTTTGGAAGTCGCTTTTACGAGGTCTTACAGTGAAGGGTACAATTAGAACTTGGATATTATTAGACTGGTAAAGCTATGTAACTCCTGTATTATAGTGTAAAACGTGGGACTCATCAGATACATAGAAAGTTACAGATTTGAAAACATATGTGTGGATAAGAGGGTACCATAAGAGTCAATTAAATATGGCAAACTAGTAGTAATGAAGAAGAAATCTAAGAGAAAGTTGAAACAGTTCTGGTTATCACAGAGAGGCTAATCGAAGGGATAAAATCTTTTTGACAGCTAAGAGCGTGTTATTTTGGAACAAAGACTTGACAAAAGAAAAGCCTTAAATCACTTACTGAAAAGTTGGCCAGTTGACAAACCTCTTTGTCAATGTCAATGGTCCATGGTTTCAGCAGTCAGTACTTATGTATAAACCTGAATGCCACTTAACTGGTACCTCTAACTATCACAACCCTCGACCGCAATGACTATCATAACGTTTTTATGCCTCTCACGCTCCCTTACATCTGCCCTTTCACTCTTCCTATATCATTCCTCCTCAAGATTCAGTCAGTTTAAAACAATTGGAAGTACTTATTCAATTACAACAATTCAATTACACGCCCCTCTCACCTGATTGTCAGATCACACTCACCATCATTTTCACTCACATTCAATCTCTCAACTATTAATCTCTCACTCATCCAATTCATCCTCCCCAAACTGGTGGTCTATCGCTAAGACAGGCGGTCTGCAGTGGCTCTGAGGTAGTCCGCTGCCCTCTTGGTGTGCCTACGCTTCCTCTACCACCACTTCCTCCACAGCTTATGTGACAGGTTCTTGGACTACAGGACATTTGGAGAGCTCCACAACCTCAGTGTCATGCACCTGTGCTCATCGGTTCCAACCACTCGCCTAACGTCTAACACATGAAGTAGAATTTCATCTACATCAAAATTGTTATTAAATATTATAATAGTCACCTTTTCTCTCTTGTCTGAGTGGTACAGAGTACATCTGATGGTCTAAGCCATACCTCCTTTTCCACCTTTACTTTTGTTTACTTCTTTGGTGTTACTGCTTTTGTGACCAATGGGTACCTCCTTTGATACCTAAAAAGGGAAATCTGTGGGACTTGCTCTTCATCTTACATTTTTTGGGGGTCATATTGTACCTAAACACTGCTTCAGTTGGGCTCACTTCCCCCATCCTTTCAATTGCCTTAAAGATTCTTTGATTTCTTTCCATGACTTCGTTTTCTGATGGCCGGTAAACTGCTCATAATTACCTCCGGATATTCCAGCTGGGCAATCAATATTTTATGTTCTCTGACCAAAACACTATACTCTTTTTCATCAAAACCTCCTCCTCTGGTACCCTTTCATAGGATAGTTACTCCAGAATACAAGTAACCTTGTTAACTGTTTCACTGCGTATTTTTCTCCGTATCTCTAGTCGCTCCGGCCCACAATCAGTCATGGTTAGATACATATGCTAATAAAAGTGGGCCACATCAATTGCCAACCGAGTCCAGTTTTTATTAACATAAACCTCACCGGGTGCATACCTTGATTATGAAGGATCAATGGATTGACACTTTTTACATAGTTGCATAACCTATTTCACCTCTTCATAAGTCACACTTGGATCCAGTCTTCTTAAATATAGGATTCTATCGATTTCCCCATGGTGCTCTTAGTATCTCTCTCTCAAATGATATATTTTTTGACACAAGGCTGCAATATCATTTGCTTCGCTCTGCATAGTCAATCATGCCTTGCTTACTCTGGTCAGTTGGCTAGCTTTATTCATCTCTGATTGTACAAATAGAACGTTGATTTCAGCCCAAATTCCACTATTAGCTCTCCTACAATACCCAACCGTCTTTTAATCATCCTTTTTGCAGCACCCTTAGTCCTTGCCCTTTTATCTTCTTCAATTATTGCTTTAATCTACCTCAGTTATTAGTTCGATTTCGCTTTGTCCCCACTGCAATGCCAAGATAATGCCTTTTATTGTGGCCTTCAGCTCTGCAGCTTTTATGTGCCCACATTCATCTTTCTTTTGCAGTCATGTGCCACAACTACTCTACCACCTATTTCCAATACCACTTCCAACAGTCCATACCACTTCTTGTTTGCCTGGTTGCACATACCAACGTCCTGCAACAGGGTCACTGTGCCTCACAAGCTCAAATATCTCGTGCATTCCTTCCTACTTTGTCACCCATCTAGTTCCAGTTACATGCAGTTTCACAAAACTGTCTGCCGTTTGCAGTCACTCACAATTGAGTAATGCCCAATCAATCTCCCACAGATAGAGAAAAGCTCTGGTCTGATTAGCTCTGCATGAACCTCTAGTACCACGTCCAGCCTATGAAACATAAGCGCACCATTTCGATCCCTCTTTAGCGTAAGCCCAGATGCAGCACCATCCTTCAGCGACTCGAAGGGTTTTGTCTTCAAGCCATACTCTTTTACGTGATTGGCCACCTCCTCTTCCGTAGCTAGTGTTTCGTCAACTAGAATATCGTCAACGTGAGAACTCGTGGCTTGTTTCATCGTCTGGGACTTTGAAAGCACCTCTTTCAGCATCGTTCCCATATTCCTATGCTACATTTAAGCCAAACCCCAACCTTGTCCGACAATATGTCCCTTCCTTATAATTTACCATCCGGTACTGCCACAAGTCATTGACTACCCGCAGGTGGTGATAACCTACCTTTAGAACAACAAATTTTGGACCATCCACCCTCTATTTCTGCTGCCTTTGGGTTTCTCTGCAGATATCCACTACCTAACCACCTGTGTGGCACTCAACATGCTCACTAAGATCCTGGAAGTCTAACACTGGCCACAGCTTTTTCCTTGGTCGCTGCTCCACAGCCGTACGTGGTATTACCCCCTCACTTACAGTCTCAAACCATGGGATCAGGATTCCTTCTGCGATCCACCTGCCCACTTCCTTATGAAACTATTCCCACTTCTTCCCAGTCAACTGCATTTGATAGCATGCTACCCTGTCTGTCAAACTTGAAGGAGCCACCTTCATTTCCATTTATCACCCATTCACTATCTATAAAAATGTCCTGGACGTCCCTACATTTTATGTTGCATTTGGCAGAACTTCCCACCATACTCGGACAGCAACAGTCCTTCACTTTTCTTCCACAACCTAAAATGATTACAACCCACAATTGGGAAATTACATCCGTACCTAAGATCACTTGTATGTAAGGCATCAATCTATCTGCTACAATAGACTTCACTTGCTGTGTGAGTCTGAATACATTCGACTTCACGTTGCTAATGGCCACTGCACAACATTCTGCTACCATCAAAAACAGTTAGTCTGCTATTCTCCTTGATTTCACCTGCCAACCTTGTTGCTATTACAGTGGTGGAACACCTAGTCTACCAATGCTCCCACCCACTCCGATCCAACTTGGGCCTTAACAACTGGAAGGTTGGCTGGCAATGCCTTTACAAGTCCTGAGGGGCAACTGCCGACACTGCAGTTCACTTTGGTACCTTTCCCTGGTCGCACCTGACTGCAATCGTTCTTCCTTAACACACCTGAAGCAAACCATTGGTTACCGCTGCATCAAAGAGTTCCTTACCATGTAAGACCCTGGCAACTATAACATTGAATTTTTGGCTGTGCCCCACCACCTTCCATTCCGTTTATCTCAGTGCTTTCACCCTTCCATCGGCCCTCACTTCCACCACATCATCTCCCTGTTTCCTTGTCAATGTTATGGCTCTGGCGAGCAAGACACCCACACACATCTCTCCCACTCCATTGAGCTTCTGAAGTTTGTGATCTTGGATCAGGCAACCCATTTATAAACGCGAGCCTTACTACAGTGTCAAACTTACTACCCGAAAAACCTGCCAAGCTTGTCAACTTCTTCAGTTCTGAGCAAAACACCTCAAATTACTCACCCACCCACCATTTCTTGTTCAACTCTTCATACGCCTTAAATCATCCCATTACAAATGCATCTTTCAGGCTTTATTTTATTTTCCCAATGTCACCCTGGTCATCCTCCTTCATCCCTAACTAAATTTCCAATGGATCTCCTTCCAGGTACAACGGCACAAAATTAGCCAAATTCTTTATTTTTTTTCAGTTTAACAACAAGCTCAGCCTTCCTGAGCCAGGCCACTAACTTCTCTGGTCACTCGAGACCAATATTTTGAAAGTTTTGATCTTGTTAAATCTTCCACCAAAAATCGTTTCAGTCACCATCGTTCATGGACTGTACCTTAATTAAATACTATTTTTGATAAGTGATAATTTACCAAAATCACATTTTAACAAGATAATGTCCACTCTTGAAAGTTCACATCTGCCAGAATAACCATGGCACCTGCAATACGCGGTGATCACAATGTTCAATTTTTTTAAAAACAGCAAGGAAAAATGCACGCAACTCAGATTTTGTCCCGAAGTCAGAATTGCGGCGAAAAATTTAAAAGCCCAATAACAAGTCGATTTTAGAAGATGTCCTGGTAGATGGATATGAAAGCAGCAACATTTCATACAGCTCACATACTTCAAAACATCCCTCTTGGCAGCAATGTTTTGAATGTTTCATCTTGTTATATCTTCTATGAAAGACCGTTTTTACCGCTAATTTTTATGGACTGTACCTCAGTCAAGTAGTAGTTTTAGATAACCAATGATTTTTCAAGGTCAGTTCAAACCAAGGCAATCTCTGCTCTTAGTGGTTTACATCTGGCCAAAATAAGCATCGAAACCTTTTAAACCAACCGTTTAAATTACTCATTTTTACCACTTTCCTCAGGGTGGAAGAAATGTTGAAAATTTTGAGGTAAAATGATAATGTAAGTGAGATTGAGGATGTTCAAAAGGTTTATGGAGCAGACACTGATCCACTTCAAAGAAAAGTTTTCTGCTTGTTTACAATGTTAAAATCGGTTGACATACTGACTTCAAAGATCATTATCATTGTTAGACTGATGCTTGCAAATCCCTCCACATCTTGCACCCAAGAAAGATATTTCTCAACGGTCAATGAATAAAAGACCAGGCTTCGTGTAAATAAAAACTACATGGCCTCACACTGCCCATGACTTAAGCACCTTGCTGCACTGGTAACGCATAAAGATCTAACTGATACTTTAAGCTATATTGCAACAGGCAAATGATCTTCATGTAGGTATGACGAACGTCTAAGTATCCCAGGGAAATATGCTCATACAGATTTGAAATAGATTTCATGAGTTGTCCTGTTTGATTAGCAAGGAATCAATGGGGCAGCATTGAACCCGGTGCTTTGCATAACCGTTTTTTTTCAATGACAGACATCTCAACGAAGTTTTTATAACTCTATGTGACTAACATTATATTCCGGTCATTTTACTAAAGAATAAAAAACAAATTTTGATATAGCAGGCCATGGACACCCGTCATGGTACCGATTCGACACCTCCATTAATGCAGCTATCATTTAAATAGGCCTTCACTCTATTTTCTTGAACTTCGATTGGCACTTAATCTTCACAGCACACTATAAAAATTTGGAGCCAAGTGACCTTTCTGGGGTTTTTTGGTTTCATTTCTTAGAAATTTGCAAAGTGCTCAATATGCTACATATTAGAAAATCATTTATATCTATCTGTGTTTATGTAAAACATTTGTATCGAATTCGTTACTGAACCACGGATAGCAATTGCTACTCAATTTCTTTGCCACCCACTCCTTTCCCCTCACAGTTCAAATTCCTTCCAGTCGGCACTGCTTTTAGTCAAGTGAAGTGAAATGAAGGTAAATGACAATATTCCCGAAACTTTTGGAGTCCCTTGCCCTTTACTTTGAGTTAAATCTAGAAGATTATTCACTCAGAGGAACTTGAAAATAATATTCTGGTGCATGCTAACGGTGACAGTGAGTAACAGGCAAGGGTACAAATGAAGATAAGTTGCTTAAACAATCGCTGGTCTAAGGGTAAATAAAGAAGCTGCATCTTTTGGAATTGAAGAATATGGGCCATATCATGACAAATCAAGATTTCGGAGATTACCCAGCTAGGATTGAATGGATAAAAAACAGTACTACAAGGGAGTAAAACGTTTCCCAGTCTCTAAAGCAGGGGTGGGCAGCCTTTCTAAAGAGTGGGCCAGATCCTTCAAAATTTTCTTCACGCGGGCCAAACGTAATAAGAAAAGGGAGAAACAAATAGAGAGAGAAACAAAGAGAAACAAAGAGAAAAAACAAAAGACAGATTATGTAAATTAACTCGCTTTCGGTATTGGCGTCCTCGCTGCGACAGTGGAGTGAAACCACACCGGTGTGCCCGTTTACACGTAGTCAAAACTACACCGGTAAAAAATCGGATTGGTGTGGCTACCGAAGTGTAGCTCGCAGTTACCCAAGTAAAAAAGTTTTTCCTGAATCTCAAGTTTGACAAAGTTATATGTTTTATTCAATTCATTCAATATCTGCAACCGCTAGACAATTATATTTGCTAACAAAAAATTATATAACTTTATGGCTTCGCGGGCCATGAAAATTCTTCTCGCGGGCCGTAGGTTGCCCATCCCTGCTCTAAAGCCTACGTAGGAAACGTCACTAGGTTCCTGTGGCTCTACTCGAGCTTGCTAAGGACAATAAATTAACGCTAGCTAGATGGAAAGAGAGAGTCAAAAGAAGTTCTCAGTGAGAGCATACGGCAAAGCAACAACAATAAGCGAGTTGTAATTACACGTGATGCCAGTGTTAGCAGCCTCAAATCAGTGCTCGTTCAGAATAGATGCCTGTCATGTAAGTATTCAGGAAATGTACCGATACAACAAAAAAACCCAACCCACATGGTATTTTTAACTTTGAATTTTGCCTATACCAGTTTTTGTTGGTTAATTTATTGGAAGAAAAAATTTAAAGAGTTGTCAAACTTTCGTCTATCTAAAAACCGCTTTCAGAAAGAAGATGCGTAAGTTCTCACTGTAATTACAGCGCGGTAAGGAATTTGAAACCCTTAAAAATCCTGCTGATCCGTTACAAATTAAATAAATAGTCCTTTATTTACAAATGCAGACTCAAATTTACCTTCATGAGAATTGAAAAAGCTAGAGACGGATTCTACTTTAAAAAACCCGAATTATAAGAGACTACAGTTCTTTCTATGTCTCAATATAATCCTTTCGTTGATTACTAATTTGTAAATCGTGATCAATTTTACCCTGATCATGACAATTAACATAAGAAACTCCTTGGCAAATCCATTCTTTGATTACTAATTTGTAAATCGTGATCAATTTTACCATGATCGTGACAGTTAATATATGAAACTCCTTGGCATGCACTGCACATGCTTGGCCATGTAAGTTCATTCTTGTAACATTTACAGCTGAAATTTCTACACTTTTCCTTGCAATTGGACTAATTGGACTTGAAGACTTTTAGCAAACCTGATTGTGCAGGATGCTTGGTGCCATAAATTGTAAAGAATTTACCCCTTTTCAAAACCCAGCCCTAGTCTTCTGGATAGAGATCTTCCTTATTTTGCGGAATTGTAATATTGAAGGTTGGTTGTATCATGATTCAGCGTATCTCTTTTCAGCGCATCAGCTTTCGCCGCGTCACGTTTTAGCGTATGAGGATTATATCATATCATATCATATCATATCATATCATATCATATCACATCATATCATATCATATCATGTCATATCATATCATATCATATCATATCATATCATATCATATCATATCATATCATGTCATATCATATCAAATGGGACGCGCTGAAACCTGACGCCGTGAACAGTCCACACACCATTAAAGGTTACCACCACCCCTGTGATACCACTTCCATGCTTGTGGCAACCTCCTCACAATTTCTTGTGAGACAAAGCTTGTTTCTCCCTTTCCACCATTGTGCAATAAACAATAAAGCCTTTTACTTTCACAATGGTCTCTTTATTTGTCGATGATAACCTGCTACAAGTTTGACTGACC
>RDPX01000181.1:1293342-1305738 GCA_003991215.1 Morbakka virulenta | reverse complement strand
TGTGTTTGTGTTTGTGTGTGTGTTTGTGTTTGTGTGCGTCAGAGTCCACTGGGTATCTCTTTTATTCTGAAGGCCTCAGGGAAAGAATCAAGAACCATTGTACAAGATTTGGGTACAGAGTATTTTTAATCGAATTGAATGTAAAATATGGAAAAAAGGGGCCTCTGGATCTTAATGTTCATTAAATAAAAAAGCAAAACCACAACAAAACTAGGACACAATAGAGAACGTCATTATTTGTTGTTGGGTATACTTTCGTTTTTGTTCATAATCATAACATTTTTTATATCTAAAAGAGGGAATAGATTGTTTTTACAAATCAAGTTCAACAACAAAAATTCAGAATATCCTCAGGGTGAGGGTTCTGCTTCTGTATTCATCGTGGGTGTTCAGGTTCTGCCTGTGGTCCTTGATGCATATTGCTTCGAGTGTCAATGAAAACTGGTCGCTTTGAGTGGTGGGGCAGAGAATGGACACGCCATCAGCGATTGGTTCAGTGTTGATGCAGTTGTTAAAATGTGCTCCCACTGGGGTATTGATGTTCCGATGTTCTGCCAGTCGTGTCTTCAGATGTCGAACAGTCTGGCCGACATGGCTGGACTCGCATCCAGGACATGTTATCTTGTTGACAACACAGCTGCGTAGAAGTGTAGGAACCGGCCGCTTTAAAGATGGCATCATCGTCTTCATTCGTAGGGTAAGCAATGCTCTGATAGGGATAGACAGCTTGCCCAGTCCTCTAACTAGTTTGTCGGTGTCTCTGCCTCTGTATTGAACTGATAGCATGTACAGTTGACAGGATTCCGCTGGCGGCTCCTGGGATATTGGTGGTGCCAGTGGCGTAGTGGTGTTTTGGTGCTCCTGAAAATCTTCTCCAGGGTTGTAGAGATGATACTGTCATAACATTCAAGCAGGTATTGATTGCGCTCGAGGATGGCCTTTGTTCGCAGGATACTTTCAGTGAATTTCATATTTTTTTGTGTGAATGCGCTTAAAAATTCATCACCAGGCCTGTGTCAGTTTGTTTCGTGTACCATGTGGTATATGCTCTACATCCAGTATATACGATACACAGGTCCAAGAAAGGCACTCGACTATCAGCTTCACGCTCAATGGTGAATTTCCACTGTGAGCTTAGTGAACTGATGCGTTCTAGTTGCCTTGTAATCCTGTTCCTCGTGATGCTCGTCAGGATGTCGTCCATGTATCTTTCATATACTCGTCCATCATCTTGAATCTCAGGGTCACGCTTGCTGAGCCAAATGTTAGAGAGGTAAGGAGCGGGTGGAGAACCCATTACCAGGCCATCAACCTGCTTGTGGTAGCCGTGATGTGTCGACATAATAACATCCAATGACGAGAGCTCCAGTAGCTGAATGAAAGTTTATTTGTCGACAGGTGGTTGTTTATGCTCACCGTCATAAAGGAGATCAGCTGCAAGCTCGATTGCCTCCTTCATGGGAACATTTGTGTAGAGTGCACTAACGTCGAATGATACCAATTCTTCATCCTCGGCCAGCTCCACTGAATAAGTAAATATAGAATAGATTTTCAAAGCTATACTAAAAACGTAAGGTGCCAGAATGTATATCAGAGGTAGACGAAAGAAAAATCGGACGAATTTTGGTCAGCAATATTTACGGGACAATTCATTTTTTGACGGATTATATTTCACTTTTACTTTGGTAATAATTGTCTTCTTTTACCTGTATCATTAAAAAAAATACAAAGGAATTGGGTTGATCCAACAGTTACTGGAGAATTCTGATAGTTTCGTTGGTGATGAAAATCTTATCTGTGTTAATGTTTCAATGCTCAGATGTTTCCCAAAGCAAAGAAAGAGCTGTTTAATATTTAAAGCTGCGTGCTATAACAATACCTTGCTGCACTGATACTCTAAGGACGTTTAGTAAACATGACAACAGACGGTAATCAACATCTAGAAAGGGTGATCGACAGTGAAAACATAAAAAGATAAAATGAAAATTGTCAGCTGGTAAATTGATGAAATAATAGTATTGTAAAAACTGCTGTATCTTATCCGTGTCCTGAAAATCGTTATCATATCTATCTTGAATTCTAATGCATGCAGTAACAATAAAAGACCTATTTTTCTATTTCGTATGAAAGTAAGTGGTTTTTGCTATTTCAAAACCCAAACTATTTAGTGCGATCTTGAGTATTGTAATTTACGGCCAAAACTCTATCATTTAATATTACCACACATTTCTTCAGACCATGTTAGTTTTGTCATCTAAAACCACATCATAAATCGAAATCTTACAAACGTACTTTAAATTGAGGTACATGAAAAGAAGCGTAAGGCATGGGGTCGCTGCGTCCGAGAAACTCCTCTTTTGCCCCAATAGGTCCTTTCATAGAAACATAAAAAATTCTCTGTTCCCTAAATATGAAGATTAGCTGAAACCAAATGTACTGCAAAACTTTTTTAAAAAGCGTTTTGTCTTCCGAAATACTGAAGCAGTCATTTAAGAGGTTCCACAAACAAAAATATTTTCTTCGTTCTTCAACCATGTCAGGGTGCATTGAAAAAGTGCTATATTTATAACCTTTTCTAGTTAAGCATTGCCCCCCACTTTTTTTAGATTCCACCGTACGCGCCTGATAAAGACCTAAATACTGAATTCTTATTGCACACACTAACAGGGTAAGTACCATTTACATCAAACAGAAATTGGGTAGTACCAGAATTGATGAGTCTGTCAACTAGTTCAGAATTAGGGGATAAATGGCTTACCAGGATTGAAATTTTTCAAACCGATAGCCGAAGTGGACATAATTCAGATCTGCAAAGGAGCGGTCAAGACCAATGAACAAGGGTAGAAAAGATAAAAAACAGGACCATCGATGTTGTTAGAAATCTAGGCATATTTAGGCTTCTCGTTTTTCCAAACTTTGGAAGTCTGTCACGAGAATGTATTAAGGATTTGTAACACACGTCCGATTTGTTACACAAGTTTGCTTTTGAAATCAAATGCCATGATTTTCATAGTTAGACCATGATAGTTTAGACCCCTTCGTCCTATTCTTTTCTTAGTATTTTTCTTTTTGTTTTAGCAGGTTATTAGGATGGGCAACCCCTTACTACACGTAAACAGCTTCTGTCACAGTTGGTGGATCGTAGCGACGGGATACTGCACCTTTTGTCCAGGTTGCGGGTGCGGAACTTTCCCACCATTTTCTTGGGCTTGATCATGAGGCATTAATCCTTCTGCCCACGTTGAAGTTAAGTTATTGCGTAGTTTTTGCATCGTTCTTACATTGTTACCTTGACATTTCATGTCGCTATTTAGCTTTACCCTTCCTCTTTATTATTCCTTATTTACATTTACTTATGCATTTTACTAATTTCAGACTACTTCTTTGTATATATTGGAGTAGTATTGTAACTTATAGAGGTGTTACGGAGACAGCCAAATACAACTGTCAATTTGCTTAAGGCTAGGTTGCTTGTTATTTAGGTGATCGCTATCAAAGTTGCCCGAGTTATCAACATACAGTTGACTCTCTCTAATTCGATCTCCAAGGGGGATAAATTTTTGATCGAATTAGAAAGAGATTCGAATAAGGGGAGGTCTCCCTAATTCGAATTCCTAAAGGCAAAATTCAAAAAATCGAATTAGAGAGAGAAATTTCAATTTTAGAAAATTAAACTTTGGACTGAAATGGGTTAATTAAAAAGGAGAAGACTTAGCTTTTCTGTTCATCTTTTTATTTCAGATTTTTAAAGTGGCATAAAAAAATCATCAATATTTGACTGCTTCTTATTTAAAAAACAATCTAAATCAACAGCTCTATTTACATCTTTCATAGCTTTAAGCAAATCTGCTCCAAATTTTGAAAATACACTATAATCCTCCAATATGCTGATGGCATTTTTCAAATCAGCAAATGTTGGCTTGGTAACGGNATTTTTTTTCCACGTGGAAAGAGTGTTGGATGGGACACCAAATAATATCGCCACTTCTTTATTGGTTTTTCCTTTTTGCAGCTCCATCAAGGCTTTGTATTTGATCTCTAGGGTATGCTCATTGTGCACCCTTTTCTTTGGCTTTGCTGTCGCTGCTGACGCCATCTTGTATGTATCTACAATCAATCAACTCAACCAAGGATGCTGCGTTTTCAAAATCAAAACATTCGAATGAAAATTCGCAATTCGATATAACGTTCGATTATGCTTAAGGCATCCTTTACATCACAATAATTCGAATTAGGGAGAGAATCTTGCCGTAGGGGCCTGAAAATTGGATCGAATTAGAGAGTTTTTCGAATTAGAGAGGTTCGAATTACGGGAGGTGATTTATGAGAGTTTCTTAAGGAAATTTGACGGTGACTTTGAATTTGTTCGAATTAAGGAGAGATTCGAATTACGGAGATTCGAATTAGAGAGAGTCAACTGTAGTACATTTCTGTTGTTATACCCTCTGTGTCTGTGACGTTATATAGATGACGACAATTGTCGTCATCTATATAATGAAATCTATATAAGACTTCTATTTTTCCCAAAAGTTGGCCATTTTCAACAAATTTTGTTTCATAAACTTTTTGATATCTTCAGCCGTTTCAAAGAAAACTCAGTTTTAAGGGTCTGAGTCTTTCCGCCTTTGTGTCCTACAGTAAGGTATTCTTGCTCCCTTCGCTCGCTCGAACAAATAACCGTGTGAATCAGGCCCTTTTCAAAAAGACAATTGTGTTAGGACTTGAATTACAGTTGATAACATTATTCTTTAGTTTGACTTTGTACGTTTCTTAAAATTAATCACAAACAATTGGATAACTGAGAAAACACAGCAACTATTATATAAAGATGGCGAGAACATTAAAGTTGCTCAATGATCTGTTATTAATAACCTCTGGTCTTGAAAACTCTGAACTTTATGGACTCAGAGGAAGCCATAGGTGTAAGAGCTTTATCATGTCTTGAGTTGTTAGCTTTTTCTGAGGGCTCAGAAAAAGCTCAACTTCTAGTTTCTTGGAAAGACGAAAACAGTGAAAATGGTCGGAGGTCTGGAAACCATCATGTAGGGAAGTGAATGTCTTTTTCGATGAAATAGTCACTGCCTTGAAAGCAAATATTCAAATAGTAAAAGTCAGGGGCCAATTGATTTCTTTTAAAAATTATAATCGTTTTTAATTGCTGTTATATTCACAACCTTAACATTAAAAGAAAGATTATAACAGTCTCTAAATGTTTAGCTGCTTCGACAAGTTACAGAGGGACATGTAGCCTTTTTGAATTTGTGCTATTTTTCTCTTTCCAGGACAAAAACTTTGACCCAGCTGAAGAAAATAAGATTTAGTTTTTGTGAAAACCGAACAGATCAAACAATTTTTTTCTGTGTTTTTTGTCTTAATCAATGTTTCTTTCTTTCACCATGCCAATTTTGATAGTTTTTAGTCATTACATTGTGTTACTGTATTATCCTCATTCTATAAATTTTGGTATCTTAATACTGTATGGACCTATTTACGTTTGGGTTGCAAAAGAATTTTAATGCTGAAAAGCAGTATTAGCTCTGATCCATACGGCTGTTTGATCTTGCCTTTCCATGTTACATCTGAAACTTTATCTAGTATCAGTACTAATTCAGCCTATCTGTCAAAACGACAAATTTTACAAAGGGTCCACAATAAGTGGGAATAATAACCTGATGAATTAGACAGGGAATCAAACAGCTGCATTGTTTATTTACGTAGGGGGTGCAGTGTGAGGTATTTCAAGAGAGCAGTGACAGTCGGAAAACAATGCCCTTGCAATTGTTTGTTTGAGGGGTGGTTTTATGGGAGGAGAAGAAGGTTGCGTTTTATATGCAGTTTGGTTGTCCAGAGGTAATGGTATTAAACCTATATGGACCCTTGGTAATTTAAGCAAATAATATTCAGAGTAATGACTTTCATTTACTCTTAGAGGTGCAGGGAATTGAAAAGAAACCTTCTTTGTCAAAGGAGAGGTCAAAGTAACCACTATGAAATCTCATTTTACAGAACTACTCCAATATATTGATTCTAATAAAGATCATTCTCAAGCATCTTTACACAATTTTTATCACTCTACATTATCTTTCAGAATATCACAACAACAGAAATGAATTGAATATTGCTATTGTTCCATTTACCTTGCATGAGTAATATTGATTATACCATCGCCAGTTTGGGAGTGGAAAACTAGCATATTTTGTGCGCAGAATTGCGGTCTCTTAGCAACATAGGTTTTTAAATTTACTGTTACTGAGAATAATTGTTGGATAAGCATATAGCAACAGGATCACTACGATTGTTGTTGTTAATTGTTGTCATAAAGATATAAGCTTTAGATATTGATTTTTACTGGAAATTTTTATCTTTTCAGTGGCAATTTAAAATTCGTTAAAAACAGTAACTTTCTAATTCTCTTCCCAAATCGAACTAGACAGTATTCTTTATTTTTTTTCATAAAAATATGATGCTTCTACTTTGAAAGAGAATTTTTAGAGATGCTTTGTAACGAGGATTAAAGATATTGGAAAAGATCGGTACAATAAAGTTGAAAGTACAAAAATGATAAGGTTGTAAACATAGGTATATTAACTCATTTGATTGTGCATATGACCATGAAATTCACAGGAGCCTGACTGTGTCTCTTTAGAAATTACTTACTTTTTTACATTTCTTATTATAAATTTGCTATGTTTGCTCTATATTATTTCCAATTCTCTCCAACTGTATAAAATAAAAGTTAAAGCTGAAACAAATCTTTCTCTTTTCTTTTAAATGATTCTTTTTGTATTGATGTATCTTTAAAGCTATATTAATCCCCCTCTATAATAAGCTCCTGTCCTCTGAGTAAAAGCCCTCTTTCTTTTAACCTCACCTTCTTTTAAGCATCGAGTGATGAAGTTTGCTTGAAGAGTATAGTAGAACAATCTGGATTTGGACGGATGAATGATGAGTCAGGGGAGAAAAGTTCTGCAGAGGAGTTCTGCAGGGAAGTTATTGGGACACTTACGTAAATTACGTTTGGAGCTCGACGGGTATGTGTGGAATCATTTTCGTTGCCATTTATCACCTGAAATAAGATAATTCCTAAACCAAGGTCTCATTGACCCAGTGATTGCTCAAGGAGCAACTATATAGGAACTGAAGAATTTTGAAAAAGGGTATGTCTTAAAGATTAAAAACGTTATGCAGAGTATAAGGTCTAGAACTAATCACAACAGAATAACTTTACTGCTAACAACAATCGGACAACAGACAGAGACAAAGAAATGAGAGAGAGAACAGAGACAAAGAAATGGGTAGTACCAGCTCGCTCTCTCTCTCTCCTTTTCTTCACATGTAGACGAATATATAGTATATATATGTATATGTGTGTATATATGTAATTTGAGTTCTTTTCTACTTTCCTGAAGAGTACCATGGTGCTGAATAGCTTTTTTGGGATACAGGAAAAAAAAACAAGCCATCAATGAATAGCTTAAGGAAGTTGGCTTTTTATCAAAACACCTTACCTTAAATATAATAAGTTACTAAAAACTACATTGCTTAAGTATCAAGGATAACATTTTAATATTTCAGCTGGCCAAATAATCTCCCATTAGATGATCAACTAATGTAAGTAGTATAATTAGAGACTTTTCCTAATACTTTAAATGGGATCATATGGCTTGACCTTCAAACGTAAAGGAGGCAATTCTTGGATTATGTTGTTGATATTCGTTTTTTTATTTAAGAAACAAACATCTTCCTCTTGTAATAGTACAAAGCCGGTTTCACGGAAAACACCTGTGGCTTCTCGATACTTTCAGGCAAGACTGCATCTCACCACTCATTGAAACCTGAATTGTTTTTCTTAACAAACTAAACAGTCAGTAATCTAATATACTGTTAAACTTCCACCTTTTCGCAGAATATTGACAACTGAATTTTCTCTTTTAAAATGTTGTTTGTTGTTTTTTTCTCTGTTGTTTGTCTCTTCAAATCTGTTCCTGTTATTTAAGAGAAATTTGGCAAGTCCCTTTCAAATGCTAAACGTGTGACAACGTTTCCACGGTCACATTCACACATGCACTAAGTCGCTACTACTACTTTGGAGACTTTTCAACCAGTATCAAGTAGCAAATATAAAAACTACTTTTACAATATCAGCGAATTCGACATAATAAATATTATTTGGCAGCATTCCTTTTTGAATTAGTTATTTAAATCAGTTAGCACGTAATCCCCCACTCCTCCTCGCCGGAAAAGAAATAAATGGACCTGGTGATTTGATTTGAGAGAGAAAGGCAATATTAACTCTCCAGGATATCTCACCACTCTCTCAGATCATCAAAAATAAATAATTTACACTCTTTGGACACATACTGTGATCTAAAATAGAATTGGCAGCGTTGTGTCAAGAGCTTTGCAGTTCTGGGTCAAAGAGGTGCAGTGTGCACGTAAACCTGAAGGCAAAAGAAGAAACTACATTTCACCACGATTCTCTTGAATTAATTGGATAGTAATAAATACCTTGGCACAAAAAACATGAAAACTGAACATTATATTCCATAGGTTTGAATTTTAACTTCAACAAAAAGATGGGTATACTATGAATGATCTTAGTTCGAATTTTACCAAAAGAAACCATACCCCACAGACATCCTGTCATCCACATTTGCTTTTGGGGTTCCTGTAAGGTAACACAACAGAATAACTCTGGTCCTAATTCAGAGGAAAAGACCAGTTCTCAGTTCCTTGCAATATCTCAATTTATGTTGTTATGGGTGCCCCAACATACATGCTCACTTGATTTGTTTGTCATGACTGTAATTTCATAGAGCAAATTATGACAAACACAAGAGTTACTTTGCCATCAGACTATGGTAAGTTCCAATTGTCTCTAAAGGGATCTTATCTGATAGGCCTGATGCTTGGAAGGATGGTCAATTACCCGAATCACGATTCCTTCGCAGTGAAACACTGCAAAGCACACGTTTTCTGTTGTATTACTCGCCAAATTAAATGCCCATTCAGATCATACTAAGACAGCTGCAACCTGAATAACACAGAATACCGTCACATTCACTCAGCAAGATAACTCTACCTGCCTGGCTTTTTCTTTCACTGGCATAACAATCTTAATGCCATTAACGCTTTGGACAAACAATGAAGATATTTTGGTTTCGGACAGGCTGTTCAGTGTTTTGGGAAAATGTTGCACATGCAGAGAAAATCTGCAGGGAGCCATGTGTTCTAAAACTGTCGTGAAGCTGAGACGGTTTTTTGTGCACTAAAAATGCCACGTAACGGTAAACCAGCAAGAATACTTTTGCCCATATACGGTCATATCTTCTTGTTACCCGGCGCATTGCTCTTGAAATTGTTCTCTATTGTTCTCGACCCTTGGTGACGAAGAGATAAGAAGCTTCAGAGACTAACAAAAATCCTGATAATACCAAGTCAGTCAAGTTTCAAGGAGATGATCACAAAGATTGCGCTATTAAACTATGTATCAGGCACGGCGTCGCTGATTAAAAACTTGGGGGGGCTGAGAAACATGCAGATTTCCGCAAATTGCCCCCAGATCAGGACACCATATGTACTGTATTGCCCAATAAGACATAAAGAAAAACAGGAGAAGAAAAATAGATTTCTTTATCAAAAATTTAAATGTTCTTTCCCCCTTTTTTCCAAAAAGCTATCCATAGCTGAAAAGTGAGGGGCTGAAGCCCCTCAGCCCCCCTGCGGCGCCGTGGCTGTGCATACGACACCGTTAGTGTTATGGAGTTTTCTTCAGACTGAGCTTTTAAAGTGAGGAGCTAAGGAGAGCGAATAACTATCTTAAAACAGAAATCTAAGACAGTGATTACTATTTTAATGCCCCGTTAGGTCACACAACTTATTACTTCGGCAAGAACCCATGCCTGTACCTGCGGCGCAACCAACAGTTGTTTCACGTACTCAAAAAGACCACGGCATCAGTTCAGAAAATGACGCAAATAAAAACCCAACAACACAGGGTTCTTCAGGTCACTTGCTGGGGTCAACTCTATCTCTGTGCTTGATTTAATGCCAATACATGGAGCCATTCTGGAAAAACCGCATTTGAAAAGACAGCCAGACACTGATACACATTCAGATACATCAGGAATCACCACTTGTTGCACAGTGAAGTAATGAGCACTTTCGTCCTGGCAGGGCAACGTCATAACTCCAAGGTGAAAAACCCTTGCAGTCTACCAAAGAGACATAGAACGGATCACCCACATTTGGAAAGAAATGCAGCGCTCCTCGATACATTTGACATTTTATGAAGTAAATAAAGCAGAAACACGTTTTCGCTGTTTAAGTATTTTCATGAACAATTTGAAAACAAATATCAGAATGCGCGCGGTAAAGAGAAGCGCATGTGGTCGCAGAAGGAAATAATTACCAAAAAGATCATTGTGTATTCTCTTACAACAACTCAAATTGAAACAATATATTTTGCTTTTTTTCCCTATTTTTTATTTATTCGTACATGTTCTCTCCAGCACTATTCACATCCTAATTGGTCTCCAACGATTAACTTTTAAATAAAGCACACTCCTGATAATTGGTTATTTCGAATTATATCCAGGTTATTTCTAGTATTCTTATTTCCAAGGCCCAAAACGTTGGCAAATTTTGGGTTTCAGTCATTGGCAAATCCATTTCAATTATTTGAAAACAAACACTTCTCAGAATATACTCGATGTTTCCCCCATATACCACAATTATCTTGGATACAGAAAATGATTATTTGGCAACGTCTCCACTCACCCTGACCATGTGACAGGCATCGTGTTAGTGGTTCCTGTTAGTTCTATTAATGGTATCCTATTAACAACTTTGGTGGATGTACTTTTGGCTCTTGTTAAGTGGTATCTTTATTCATTGAATATTTGCATCATTGCACAATAGCTCGCAAAACTACCTCTTATCATGACTGACTTACAAATTTGTTCATACGTTAGTTAAATGTAGTGTATCGATAAAAAAAATTAAAGAAAGTTACCTGATACTATTACAATTTGTTCCAATAAACATAATACAATATCAATTCTGAGTGATTTCTTTAGTCAATTGGTAGCCTTGTTCAGTCCATACTTGATAGATACCTTTCATTGCATCTTCACTGACATTGGGCACCCACTGAGGGATTCTTTTCCTCCCTACGAATATAGAGTTATTCAAACTTTTGTAACCACCTCAACGAAATCGGATGATAGGGAGTGTAAAGTATATTTTTCTCCCCGTTCATTTAACCCCCCTTTTATTATGGACAATTATTTTGTAATGATTTTAAAACAAATGATATTATCCCCACACTTCGTGACGTTTTCCCAAATAGCATTTCCGGTTTCCAAGCAACAAATCGACGCAGGAAAAACTTCTGGGAATCTTTTTCTGAAGCAGTGCTAAAGAAATACTAGATATTTGGTAATGTTCGTTTTAAAATCACATGGGTGACATTGTCATTTTGCACCAAGTGTCTGCCTTAAAGAGTTTTCTAACAGTTAAATATATGTATATTAGTTCACTCACTCAATAAGTTCTTTCCATCATTTTCAAAATAAAAACCTGATTAAAAACTTCTTTTTCACATTAAATAGTCTAATTAAATTAGTGTCAATTATATCTCCCAAAACCACTGAAGCAAATGAGAAAACCCACTTTCTGTATGTGTGGGCTAGAAAGCCTGATCACAATAAAAATTTCTCTTTCTTACGTCATTAGTTTTTGTTGTGGAGATAACATTAATTGACAAAGGAATAAAAATAAAAATATGTAATGATATAACTGACACGATAACGTTAGGAAATGGAGAATGGCGCCAATTGAGGATATCCTCAAGCAGCTTGATCAGTCGTTAAAGGAAAATATATCCGGTCATACTGTATTCCTAATTATATCTGTACATGCACTGTTATTAATAATCGTTCCCAAGTATAAAAGGCATTGGCATTGGTAAGTTTTTTCATCTTTCTCCAGGCAGAGAAGTTATTTAACTTGGCACATCTAGATTCGTATGGATACAATTTGTTCAAAATTGACGTTTTCCAACGAGATATTACACATGTAACATACAAACAGAGGACTAGAAAAGATTTACTTGTGAGAAAAAATGTTCCTAGATTGAAGGAATTTTTAGGAGAAAGTGAATATGTCAAGCTACATAGGTTATAAATATGAAAAACTTCTACAAGTTTCACGCTTTCTCTGCGATATTCAGGTACACATCCATAAAATATTTACTTTACAGAACAAGTTACTGTACAAGTAGTTCGTTTGAAATCAGTCGTTAGTGTTATTATTTACTTGCAAGAATATGAGGTACTACGAAGAGCAGGAGTAAAGCGTTCTCTTTTAAGAACAATCCGAAAGAGACAATTGGAG
>RDPX01000181.1:1263698-1278721 GCA_003991215.1 Morbakka virulenta | reverse complement strand
TGCGAAACAGGCTTAATAATGTATTTAGTTGAAAAAATGCTCACTTTTTAATACCATTTAATACCTATGGAGTCACAGTATACTGTGATGGTTGTCTTTATTAGGAAATGGAATTTGATAACTAGTAACTTTTCTAGGGCGAAATTAGGTAGATTTTTTTGTCTTTTACAAAAGATTTTCTGGATTGATAAATGAAACAAGAGTAATTTACATCTATCTCTTTCCCTCTTTTCTATGTATGTATGTCTGCAATTCTTCACATTCCTCTTTCTTTCCCTCTCCCTCCCCCCTCTCTCTTTCTGTCTGTCTCTCTCTCTCTCTCTCTCTCTCTCTCTCTCTCTCTCTCTCTCTCTCCTCTCTCTCTCTCCCTCTCTCTCTCTCTCTTTCTCTCCTCTCCCCCTCCCTCCCTCTCTCCCTCTCTCCCTCTCTCTCTCTCTCCCTCTCTCTCTCTCTCCCTCTCTCCCTCTCTCCCTATCTCCCTCTCTCCCCCCTCTCTCTCTCTCTCCTTCTTCCTCTCCCTCTCCCTCTCCCTCTCCCCCTCCCTCTCCCTCTCTTTCTCCTCGTGAAAATGAGACCCCAGTAAAATTGTCAAGTTATATATAGCACTGGGACACAGGGTCAATGTTTTTATCCAATCTGCATGTAAACTAAACCTTTTCCTTAAACCGTGATTTACTGTTTAAAATGGCAGACTTAAGTTTTGCATTTATTTTCGAATGTAAAGTGAAGTGTAATAAATTGTAGCCGTTTACATTTAATTAGTTATCTAGCCGAAGTACTGTAAACTTTTGAAAGAACAAAAAGAAACGAAATCTGACGAATAGGAGATTTATAAAGGCTTACATTAACTCTGGTTCACACTGCTTCAAATAACTTTGATTAGGAGAGGCTAACGTGATCAGCGTTAAGATATTTAAATATTGCAAGCACGAAAAAATGCTGCTTTTTATGAGGAACACAAAAGTAGGAGCTGCTATTTTTGCCCATCAACCCTCCTTACCATAACGTGGCTAAATGCCGCCTGACGTTTTTCTCGCGGGTTTATCTTCAGTATTCCGTCAGAACCAGACTGCACGAAGTCTCAGTCTTTGATTAGAGTCATTGTTTTTCAAGCTGCACTAGGCTGTCATGAACTGACACGTCGAATAAAGATAGAAACTCTTTTCTTAATCGATGCAACTGACAGAAAGCCACTGCAAAGAAGCTCTATTTAATAAGACGATATTAGGATATTGTAGCATCTTTGGGACTCGTGGGAAAAATCCATTACGACTTACTAAGCAACAGCACCTGTTTTTCTCCGTTTAGTTAATTAAACTTTTGTCACTTCATAAACCTCATATTGTCTTATTTCTTCAGGCACCTTTAACAATATGTTTACCCAGTCTCTCTCACAAAGAAAATAGACCCATTGAAGATAAACATTATTGTTTTGGCAGGCGGACCACGCGTTGTAACTAGCGTGTATTCGAGTCTTTCCAGCATGTTACTCCTCATAAAAGCGACTTCATTATGGATTTCGTTATTATTTAAAGCACAGGTTTAATTACAGTAGTTCAGATCAATCGGATAATTTATTGTGTCGTTATTGCAAAGTTGAAAAATTCACCATTTATCTGGCAGTTTTCAAACCACGCTATAACTAGCCGACAGGTTGTTCGTATTGAACATCAATGGCACAGAAATTTTGAAACGGACCGACCAGCAATGTTTGACTGACATCTGTATTAACTAATATATGTGGCTATCCAGATTTTGATATTTTGTTGTAAATGGGATTGCGGTTTGTGTGCTCTGAGGTTTTCTGGTCGATGTATTTAAGTAAAAAGGTCGATAGGTGAAGTAAAAGCAATAATCATTATTCTTAATAATAAATAAGAGTAAAAATGTGTAAAACGAGAGCTGCTTTATTGGTTCTTTTTTATCCTTGAAACTGGAAAGGACTAAACACGACATTTTGACCTGCTATCTCTTTGCTGTTACTGACGAGTAATCTGGGCACTAAATTGGAGAATAAATCGACCAATGAAGAGAGCGAATCTTGAAAATTCTTGACTTTATGGACTCATGGAAGCCATAGATGTAGGAGGTCGATCATGTCATGAGTCGATAGCATTTTTAGAGCTACGTTTTAAGAAATACTTCCTTACTCATCAGACCTGATGATGGGGGAAGTATATCTCGAGACGTAGTTCAGACAAAGCTTAATTCATTCTCTAATGTACTCCAATTTGATCAAAGAAGATCACTTGTCAGTTACTGCAAAGACATAGCAGGTCAAAATGTCGTGTTCTACCCCTTACTGTTTCAAGGATAAAAGAACCCAATGAGGCAGTTTTTGTTTTACACTTGTTTACCCATATTTATTGTTAAGATAAATGATTATTGTTTTTACTTGATTTGTCACCCTACACACTTAAACAAACAGACCACATAAATATATGTACAGAGAGCAGCTGAATTATTACGGACGGTCTGATAAACAAGCACAAGAAAATGTTTGGCAGGACAGAGATGGATAGAATAATGTATGCTTGGGGTGGTGTAATGAGAATTTTTAAATCCGAAGTATTGAATGAAAAGCATATTGTAAAAGGTAAGAAACAGACTATGGATGAAATATGCGAAAAAAGGCGCGGAATGATAATACAACAGGACAGATGTAAAGTGAAGTTGTAAGAGGAGGGTGTATAAGGTGGTGGCACGGTGACTATTTATGACGATGCTGAAGACCAAATAGAAACAAACGAAAAGTCTTTTATGGTTTTTGCTAAAATGTCTGGCTTATGTTTTTTATGTATGAGAAACTGATGGCGCCTTGTCGTAATTTTCACTTAAACCTTTGTTTTCAACGATTACGTAGTTTACCCATATGAAAAGGTTTTATATAATACTGCTCCAAAACTACTCATATTTACACCTCTTGAATATGCAGAGGAGCAGCTAAAATTCAAGTAAAGATCTAAAAAGTCCCCTCTGAAACCATCATTATCACCGTCATCATCATCATCATCATCATCATCATTATCATCATCATCATCATCATCATCATTATCATCATCATTATCATTATCATCATCATCATCATTATCATTATCATTATCATCATCATCATCATCATCATCATCATCATCATCATCATCATCATCATCATTCTCTTTNATTATCATTATCATCATCATTATCATTATCATCATCATCATCATTATCATTATCATTATCATCATCATCATCATCATCATCATCATCATCATCATCATCATCATCATCATCATCTTCTTATTCTTCCTTTTTTTTTCTTCCTCGTACAATCCCTATTCCCACTGTATAGTTGGTTTAGCTGCTCGAGTCATCGTTTACCATCTTCTCCTATCCATTGCATCCTCTTCACGACACCCTAATCTCACGGAATGCCCCAGCTTTATTGGTTTCCAAAGATAACTCGAGGTATTGGTACTGTTTTTTGGTGCTCGGTTGATCAGACCTGTCAGCAACTTGCCATATTCATCCGGGCTTGTGACCGACACTGAGTTGGACTGGGTTGCTTCCCCTCAGTGGCTTGGTTAAGTCCCATCTGAAATATAGCCCCCTAATAATCTCCAGATGAATAAGTTTTCACAACCCACCAGATCCAGGCAAAAAAAGAGCGTATTAGATATTGCTTTAAGGATATATGTCTAATTTACTACGCGTCTGATGATCTTTTTTGTGATTTAATTTATTGATCGTTTTTTCCGTTTAAATTAAGTCACATCAATAACCGTTTCATTTTGACACAGGTTTTTTCTCAGATTTTGACATTTGGGTCACTAATCAACCTGGAAACTATTACGTTCATTAGATTTTTACTTTCAAAATTACCCTCTTTCTGTACAAAGTTGAACTTTGAATGAGTCCAACGTGTGAAAAAAGGTCCCATTGAAGGGCGACTTTTGACCAAGACCCACAGTTTTTTTTGCAGTTGTTATTAGTCTGAGTGACAGGACTACTATATTACTGCCGAATATGGTGCTTCTCCTATTGCTTGTCGAAAAAAGGGAGAAAAGGGGTTATTTCAATTTCTCCTACTGGTTATGGTAAATTTCAAATGAAACATTCTGATAACACTACAAGCGACACTACGAGAAACCGCAGAGCCAATATTTAGACGAGCGAGAAGCGCTACAGCGATCAGTTCGATCGCATGGTTCAGACCTTAGGGCAAATTAGCACTTTCGAAAGCAGCATTCATTATTTCATTTTGAAGAGAATTAGAGGTCCGTTGTTGTGGCATGCAAATATTCCGAAAATCGGAATTGAGGCCCAAAACAATAAATTTCAATGCATACTCCTCGCGATAACTTGTTCCACGAACATCTGTTGGTGTGGACGTCTATTTCCTTGCGATAAATCCATAATGGCAACAATGGTTACAGATTCAAGTTGCTTATTTCGAAAAAAAATATGCCCAAAAGGATGGGGTTTATTTACTGGTGATAGTAATTACCAGCTGCCTACGAATTCCCGTGGATTTCATGAAGTCAGTCATTGAATTTTTTCTACTTTTTGGTCTACTGAAACTGAATGCGCTTCACAAATGAAATAATGCTAAGAGCACAAAGTAGGCACTTAAGCAGACTCGATACAGCTTTTTTTTCAATCAGGGTAAAGGTTCTGGCGAAAATGTGTGTGACTCATCTAAGTTTCTCATTAAATTCCATTAGATTTACAACTTGGGTACAGAACGGGGCTTTATATGGCTTTAGTTGTCTGAGGTGGATTATTTTCTTAATTTGTAAGGATTTTTATGATTTTAAGTGTCAGGTATGATTAAATAGTGTATGTCCTCTCGTGAAATTTAGACCATCCTACGAATTGTAGACGATCCTGCGAAATGAACTCACAACGGTGTTTGATCTCTTGCGTATTTGGTGGTGATATGCGACATAACTCCATTTGAGGGTACAACAGTTATTTTTCTATGCCAATGTGAAATTATGTTGGCCTTTTTTAATACACCCAATCGAGTACCGATTTTTACTTTTAATAGTTTAATGCTAAAATGGAATATTTTTGCATATGATTAAACTATGTTAGATGCTTTAGCAGCAACTAGAGCGTAATCGGCAATAAGTGTATTTGAAACTTGTTATTTTGTTGTAAGATAATGAGGTCAGTCTAAGGTCGGCAATGTTTCGCTAACTGGTCCATCAGCATTCTGCAAAGGCATAAAGCTCTAATTTTTCAAAACCAGAATGTCAAAAGTACACCTTAACACTTCTGATGCAAGTAACATACTATGTCTCCATCTTAGCAGTTTATTTAGCTGTCTGAAAGAAAATCCCTAACGCATCTTTTCAGGGATGCAACACAGTTTAACGTCTTTGCTGATCTGTCAGGAAAAATCTTTATTTCTTCCATCGCATTTTTTATTGCTCGCAGTTGTTTCTCTCTCTGTGGGTGCCATATCCATTCCAGACGTTGGCGATCATGGTTCTCCACAGATTCCTATCCCTCGTCATATGTAGCAGATCAGTTGCAGATCTCCAGCTTTTACCTTTACCTTCTCACTTGCTGATATACACTTTTTAATTTGGCACTTAAGACTTCCCAAGTATGTTAATCTTTGTCTTCCTCTGCTTCTTTCGCCTTCAATACGACCTGTAAGGGTAAGATATTCTATTCCTTCCTTTCTCATGATATGTCCCATAAATCTCATCTGCCTTTCACGGATTGTTTTTATCAGACACCTTTCTGCTCCAGCTTTCCTCAAAACGTCTTCATTTGTTTGAATGTCTACCTTTGATATTCAGTTGTTCACTTGGTCTCAATAAGCTAAATGACTATGTTTTCATATCCCCAAATTCAAAAATATTTTTGTACTGTTATATACTGGTGGACGCAGAGTAGTTTTTCTCTTGGCGGTAAGTTTTATGTAGACAGAAAATATGCCCATTGTTTGACTGGCAACTTGTTTGTACTCGGGTTCTTCGAAACAGCAACTCTTGTGTCTTCCAAAGGAGTTTAAGATTTTTCAAAAGTCACAGCTAATAGTAATCTATCGTCCTTTGACCATTTTTGCATTAAGCGGTCTCTTAACGCTATATTCAATTAAGACTATATATGCATATATAAGCTGGTCCCACAAAAGCAGAAAGAAAATGAGTTATTGCCTATTACTGCCTAATTGGCTTATCATTTTTTGAATACAAATATAGTTTTCGCAGACCTACTATTTTTAAACAACTTATTAAACAGACACCCACGGATCATTAATTTCTAACGCAGTATTGTTTATTGCTTTTTTTTTTAATTACTCTCAGTATTTTGTTATTCTTGGCAGTTTGTGTGTTTTGACAGGAGCGTTAGTGTGCAAGTAATTTACGTTATATTTGATAAGCTGGCATGAATACGTTAGATTTCACGATTTAGTATCTCTGTTTTCTTGAGAGAAATTAAAGACTTTGTTCCATGTTTTGAAAAATTATTCTTTGGTTATTGCAGAAACTGACGTTGATAGAATGGGTTTAGTTCAGTAAAGAAAATTAGTAAAGAAACCAAGCATTTGAAGTAGCGGTATTGGTAACTGATATTGATAGTAATAGTGATAATGGTAGTGGTAACGGTAATGACAGTGGTAGAAATGGAAGCTCCAATTAAATACAACAACTACTTGAAGAATGATTTGACAAAAGCAACTGTGTAACAATAATGCTCGCAAGACATGGGTTAAGAAGCAGTGGAGAGAATTCAGAAATATTTGGCATGTTTGAAAAAAGGCCAATAAGGAATCTCAAAATATATCTTTGGGCTCTTAAATTTTAACCATGTGACTTTTGACAACACAGGAAATGACATCGCAGGAATTTTCATGTTAAGAATGGTACCAGAGTGTTTAAATTGATTAGTAAAAAAAGCTGAGTTCCTTATTGACCACTTTAGTCCTGTTTTTGGGGATGAAAAATGTTTTTAACGTTCCAGAACTATCCGACAGCAATATCCCAGAGATGACTACCCTTGATATTAATGTTTGCTGTATAGAAAACTGTTAACAAATATCAACGTGAAAATAGACATGTGTTTCAGCTTCAGACGACATTTACCTCTTGGATCTTCAAAGAAACAACAAAAACAACAAAAAAGCACCCTTCCTTCATTGTATATTCATGCACTTGATTAAAACCGCGGAAGTACCAAGAGACTGGAAGCTAGCCAATATTGTTACATTTTACAACAAAGGACACATGACAGAAACTTCATGATGCGTCTTGTCTCGCACACAGCAGTATCATGCAGGATGTTAAAACATTACTTTTTCATCATGTTTTGAGTTATTAAAAAAATAAAACCTTTTAACAGCTAACCAGGATGTACTCAGAATAGACCATTCATGCGAGACCCAGGTAATAAGTACCAGTGAAGAGATTCATAGACATTTAGATGAGAGCCAGCAAACGGATGTAATAATGTGAGGCTTTTGACCCAAACATCTGACCCTTCAGGGGCTTTTTTTGAAATTGAAAAATTATGGTGTCAAAGGGGAAATAAAAAGAGACATGTTCGTAGTTGATTAATAGGCACCAGACCATTGCAATTGACGGTGTAAAGTGCAGAGAAACCAAGGTCTGATCAGGTGTACCCAAAACTGGCCATGCTTGTTACACTCCCCTTTTTTAAAAACAGTATCGGGGCACGATTGTCGTCAAAAATGGATTTTTTTGCAGGTGGTACCGTTTTTGGGGATTGTTAAAAACACCATTGATGCACTTTAATTACAAATTAATTTCTATCAGCAGAATGAGTGGGCAGACAGATGGCAAATGGTGTTCAACCCAAGTAAAGTCTGAAACATCGTTCACAGAAAGAGAAAGTACGACCTTGGAAGTCACTTGTGTGTCCCATCTCGAAATATTCTTCTTTAGGTTGGGATCTCCATGTTCACAACGAGATCCAAGGTACAAAGAAAGTACCGAGAAAAGCAGTACGCTTAGCATCGAAATTTAAGAAGGTGAACCTGGTTATATGATTTCCCAGCTAAAAGGAACTAATACAGCAACACTACGGGAATCGAAAAAAAACCACAAGCTTGTCTAAAGCTATTAAAAAATCATAAAAGATACATCTTCTGTAGAAGTTCTAAGCTGTGTGTTTTAAGAAACACACCAAGTACAAGACAGTACAGCAGTTGGAGCCAGTCGTTTATTCCACTTCTGTTTTGAATACTGAAAAAAACTTGGCTACATCTTCAAACAGTGAAATTTAGAACTGTAAACATTTTGAATTGTTTTTATAGATTGGTTTTTGTAATTTTGTAATTTAACTTTTGTGAGGGTTTGTTTTAATTTCCATTAGGTTTTATACCCCCACTGCGCCGATGGTACATTGGTTTTCAAAATACAATTATAAATAGATAAATAAATCGATCGATCGATGGATGGATAGAAAAATGGATAGATAGATTGATAGGTAGATAGACAGATAGGTAGACAGACAGACAGAAAAACATTGGTTCGAATTTTGATGTCTTGAAGTCAAGTACTATTACTGGTAATATAAATAGTGTAAGTAGTAGTAGTAGAAGAAGTAGTAGCAGTAGCTGCAGCAGCAACAGCAGTAGTAGTAGCAGAGGAAGGAAAAGAAGAAGAAGAAGAAAAAGAAGAGGACGAAGAAGAAGTACCAGCAGAAAGTAGTAGAAATACTATTTTTACAATTGTAATGTCAGGATGGTGATCGAAAGGTATGTGAGCCATAGACGTAAGACTTAGGTATAAGTATGAAAAATTATAAGGAGAATTTGGAATTAACAGCCAAAAGCAGAGAGTTTTTTCTCTAATTTGGCGTTTTTTGTGTATAACAGGTTTGGAAACATTTGATAAACAGAATTGCGTGATACTTTTCATGGAAGCTAGGTCTTAACAGACAAATAGATTGATCTGTCGAGAGGTTTGGGTGAATGGAAAAAGTTAAGAGTAGAATTTAACCAATAATATGAAGAGGGATTACAAATAAGCCACAACCGACCATTTACAAGAAAATTTATCGTAGATCATACATTTTACCATACATCATACACAGTAAAATATGTGATATTTAATATCAGCATGGTAATGTTAGCTTCATGTGTGTTAAGTATAGGGATTAATAGTAGGTGTGGAGTGATGTTTTTGCATCATTTTCTACTCGTAGGAATACCATCTCTCACACACTAATATTGTATGACTGGTATTTTTTCTGCTATGTTTGGTATATGCTATTTCGAGTCCAGTTGTAGAGGGTGTCTTTTGTGATCAATGGAAGTATTTTGTGCAACCTCTGAATTCAAAAAGCATAATATAAAGTTTTTTTGCTTGGTTGTTGCTTCAATATATATGGTAACTTTTATCTAAGAAATTAAAGATAATATTTTAATATACTTAATATAATTATTACATTAAACAATATTAATATAATTAATGTAGTTTTCATTGCAGTGGTGGTGTAGATTCTTCAATTTGAATTCTTGTTTGGTTAATAAGTAATTTTCAACATGGTATTCATGATAATATTAACATTTTTTATTTTGAGTTAAGAAATCCCATCCAACCTGTGCTACCGAAAACGAAAAGAGGGATTGAATGGATCTATTTATATTTAAGAAAACAGAGGACCCATAATTTAGTAATTATACATCCTCTTAATAATTGCGTACTTATTTCATGGACATCCAAGTATTTTGTTTTATATCTACAGATCTAAAAACAGTCTAAATTTTAGCTTCTACTTATACCAGGAGATTTTTATTTTGTATTTTTCACAAAATATTGAAATCAAAGCACAGTCAAAAATATAGGCAATTTAGGTAAAAAAGCTCTTCCTGTAATAGCATTTCCCCACAAGGCCTGGTCTTGACCAGCAATTAACATTGCCATATATTTTTGAAGTATAACTGAAATAACCGATTCCCACGAATCAGTACTTCCTTTAGCTTCTGCTAATTGGTTCAAAATAAAACAGCCGTCTCTTCTTTTTCTTGTAGTGCCCTGTCGTTTAATGAGTTCCAACGTTAATTTTCCACTCCGTTCTGTAATTCTCTGGAGAAATGTAACTCTCTGCTTTCCTCTTGCTTTTTTTTCTTTCTCTCTTTTCCCCNGAAGAAGTAGTAGCAGTAGCTGCAGCAGCAACAGCAGTAGTAGTAGCAGAGGAAGGAAAAGAAGAAGAAGAAGAAAAAGAAGAGGACGAAGAAGAAGTACCAGCAGAAAGTAGTAGAAATACTATTTTTACAATTGTAATGTCAGGATGGTGATCGAAAGGTATGTGAGCCATAGACGTAAGACTTAGGTATAAGTATGAAAAATTATAAGGAGAATTTGGAATTAACAGCCAAAAGCAGAGAGTTTTTTCTCTAATTTGGCGTTTTTTGTGTATAACAGGTTTGGAAACATTTGATAAACAGAATTGCGTGATACTTTTCATGGAAGCTAGGTCTTAGCAGACAAATAGATTGATCTGTCGAGAGGTTTGGGTGAATGGAAAAAGTTAAGAGTAGAATTTAACCAATAATATGAAGAGGGATTACAAATAAGCCACAACCGACCATTTACAAGAAAATTTATCGTAGATCATACATTTTACCATACATCATACACAGTAAAATATGTGATATTTAATATCAGCATGGTAATGTTAGCTTCATGTGTGTTAAGTATAGGGATTAATAGTAGGTGTGGAGTGATGTTTTTGCATCATTTTCTACTCGTAGGAATACCATCTCTCACACACTAATATTGTATGACTGGTATTTTTTCTGCTATGTTTGGTATATGCTATTTCGAGTCCAGTTGTAGAGGGTGTCTTTTGTGATCAATGGAAGTATTTTGTGCAACCTCTGAATTCAAAAAGCATAATATAAAGTTTTTTTGCTTGGTTGTTGCTTCAATATATATGGTAACTTTTATCTAAGAAATTAAAGATAATATTTTAATATACTTAATATAATTATTACATTAAACAATATTAATATAATTAATGTAGTTTTCATTGCAGTGGTGGTGTAGATTCTTCAATTTGAATTCTTGTTTGGTTAATAAGTAATTTTCAACATGGTATTCATGATAATATTAACATTTTTTATTTTGAGTTAAGAAATCCCATCCAACCTGTGCTACCGAAAACGAAAAGAGGGATTGAATGGATCTATTTATATTTAAGAAAACAGAGGACCCATAATTTAGTAATTATACATCCTCTTAATAATTGCGTACTTATTTCATGGACATCCAAGTATTTTGTTTTATATCTACAGATCTAAAAACAGTCTAAATTTTAGCTTCTACTTATACCAGGAGATTTTTATTTTGTATTTTTCACAAAATATTGAAATCAAAGCACAGTCAAAAATATAGGCAATTTAGGTAAAAAAGCTCTTCCTGTAATAGCATTTCCCCACAAGGCCTGGTCTTGACCAGCAATTAACATTGCCATATATTTTTGAAGTATAACTGAAATAACCGATTCCCACGAATCAGTACTTCCTTTAGCTTCTGCTAATTGGTTCAAAATAAAACAGCCGTCTCTTCTTTTTCTTGTAGTGCCCTGTCGTTTAATGAGTTCCAACGTTAATTTTCCACTCCGTTCTGTAATTCTCTGGAGAAATGTAACTCTCTGCTTTCCTCTTGCTTTTTTTTCTTTCTATCTTTTCCCGAAAGTGTTAGCTTTTCTATTCCGTCTTTCCTCATACAGAGTCGGGTAACTGTAACTGTTGTTTCTTTGTTCTTTTAATCAGCTTTCTTTCACTACCTGCTTTAATTGGAACGTCTTCATTCGTTGTATGACATGTCCAACTTATTTTCAATGTTTGTAGAAACCACATTTTTGCAGCATTGATCCTCTTTTCAATTTCTTTAGGTACAGTCCATGCCTCACTGCCATATTCGAGGATCGCTAGCACATAACATTCCAGTACCCATAGCTTTGTTGGTATGGTGATCTTTGGATTGCACAGGATTGTTTTTATTTTTTAAAAAGTTTCTCAGACAATTGCAATTCTTTGTTTGACCCCCCTGTTGTACCTACAACCTGATGAAATCAAGCTTCCCAATTTGCTAAATTGATTCACTTGGTTTCTGTTTCTGTTGCAGAACCAAATGCTACAGGCTGGAATACCCTTTTCTTTTGTTACTACCATACACTCCTTGTTTTTGTGTTAATACATAAATGCTTTTTTTGCACTCTCTAAAACTATCTTATTTACTATTCCTTAGAGTTGCTCCACCTGTGTTACTAGCAAAACCGTACCATATGCATAGCAGAGGTTTCCTCCGACAACAAGCACATCTTATTCGTCTTTTATTATTCTTTCTTTGCAGATGGTAAGTAGGTCAGGAGACAGTACACAGCTTTGCCTTATCCCTTTTTGTTTCCAGTATAGGTTCCTTACATTTCTTACATCTTTACCATCTATCTTGAGATCCTCTAGCATTTCCAAGAGTTGTTCACGTTTGACATTATTAAAAGCCTTGCTGTAGTCATAAAAAAGGTTGTTTTGCATCTCTAGAGCTCTCTCTTGTACCATTCTAAGCATAAATATTTCCTTTTGTGTACCACTTTCCTCTACAAAGCCACACTGCAATCTCGATATTTCAGGTCTAGTTCTGTTTCTTGTTCTGATCATCAGTGCCCTTTATGATATTCTCACCACATGACTCGTGATCCTAATTGTCCTGTGCAGCTCAGCTTCTGTTGCAGGTGGCTTTTCCGGTAGTGTAATAAAGGTGCATTTACACAGTTCTACAGGGATATTTCCAGATTTATATATCTCGTTGAGTGCTTTCTTTAGCTTATCAATGTTGTTCAAATCATCTTTTCCTTTGACTATTTCTACAGCTAATCTCATCTGGATTCACTACTTTGTTATGGTTCACTTTATTAACTGCTCCTTAAACTTTAGATTGTAAAATCTTTGGACCTGTCATGCTATTTCTTATTGTTGGGATGCCTCCTCATTCCGTCATGAAATAAATCCGAAATGTACTCTCTCCACCTTTCTATTATTGCTCCGTTTTTTATGATGATGATTCCATCCTTTGGCTTCAAACATCCATTGCTGCACAGCACTTTTTCTTGGTGATAGCGTTGATATTTCCATACATATTCTTTGGATTACATATTTTGCATTTTTCGATTTCCACACATTTTTTGCCAAGCCATGCCTCTTTCCTTTATGATCCTTTGTCATTGGTTAGCAATTATCTTTCTTCCCAACATATATAAAGGATCTACTGTCAACGTAGCCAATTATTTACCAAAATTTTAACGCTGTCGTCGAAATTGATTATTTCACTGCCATCTTTTGCTCCTTTTATCACAGTTTCTTCTTTACGATAAGTATGCTTTCTGATGGAGTCGTAATATTTCAGTAGTGCAAAATGTATTGGTCCCTTTCATGAAACTTGTACGAGGAATAACATAATCTTTTCTTTGGCGTCGTCCAAACATTCTGGAGCCATATAGCGTTGGTATACGCACGAAAAAGATGTTAGTTCATTTAGTAAATGGGTATTTTTCAGAATTACACCTAATCTTGCTTCGGTTTATAGATGCCTCGCCTTGGTTTTCAATAGTTGTAAAGCTTCTTTCCAGCATATTTTATGTTGCATGGTCGCTCTCACAATGACTTCAGTAATCACATATTTCACTTCTGGCCTCTGAACTCTCAGGGATGGATATTGCATTATATGTGCTACGAGTAATTTCATACAGCCGTCTATAATTTACTTTGAACATTCTATTTTGGTTTTTTATTAGAGTCCTATTTTTGGAATGGCTGCTTTCTTTTTTTATTGAATCCACTATAACTTCATTTACTCATTTTTTCTCAACAAAGTATCTTCAAAAACCAAAGGACAAAATCTTCAAGATCTTTTCATTTGTAACGCAGACCACACCCAGTGGTAGTCGTAAACCCAAAGGTTTACAGCGGAATCTTTTTTTCCATAATTTTGTAGGCGTTTAATTTTTAATTTTATTGTTCAAGTCCTTTTTTAATCAACTCCCTTTTGTTCATACTTCTCTTCTGGCTTGTTTTGTGCTTTTATTTATCTGGTACACATATTCTAATATTCCATCCCCTCCTTCATTTTACAGTTTTCTACCGTCAACATTTCTTACATTTTCGGCAGGTACATTCCCTTTTACCCTTTCTTTGGCTTCTAGGTTTTTATGTCAGGGGATCTGTAAGGTCATTTTGCGAAATTTGCCGTCTTACCTGGTATAGCAGCCGGTGTTCCCAAAATCGATCCCTGGACACTCAGAGATGTTATTGTAACATTGGGGTTTTCAAAATAAATAAAAATTCTTAATTCTTGCAGACGGTACAATTATTTACTTTGCCAGTATAAGTTTAAGGGTCATTAATACCACGTTAACACATTGTTTATAGCTGAATGGACTGTTAATTTGGATTGTTATCAAACATTGTTAGCCTAAAGAAAGGATAAAAAAAGTCGTTTCTTTTAGGTTTTATGAAAAGGAAATTAATGTCAAGATGTGTTACAGAGATTTTGGTAGAGAATCCTTGCTTTCTTCTGTAATACATAATAGTTGTAGTGTAGGTATATACCTATTGTAGCTGTCTGAGTGTGAAATAAACTTCAAACAGTAACCATTACGAGTAAAGAAATACGAGGAAACAGATTTTCCTGGATTTACAAGGAATTTAGAGAGTTGGAACTATGAGGAATTGGCATTGGAATTACGAGGTTGGACCTACGAGGAATCCAAAAATTGCCAGTAAGCAGGGAAAGATTTACGAGGAAAGCACTACCAGAATAACGAGGCTATAAATTCCTTCCTACAAACATTCCCTACAGTATCTTCCTCGTACTTCCAAATACCCCTTTTTTGAGATCAAAATTTTCCTCTAAGTCCAGTAAGACTTCCCTCGTAATTCCTTCCTCGTAACTACGCGTTAACCTTCAACAAAACACAAACGTTTGGTGTGAAATATTTGCATGAACATTTCAAGAGGTCTTTCAAAATGATTTCTAAATAGATTTACAATTGACATT